>CAUYQG010149781.1:0-16640 GCA_963574415.1 Tarsius wallacei | reverse complement strand
TGTTTAGCTTAAGAAAAACACCATCTGTGGATGAGATAGTAACTGCTGTCTAGTTCCTGCCCATTGATTGAAAAACATGAATGGCAGGAGGGAAAAGCAGTAGCTCCTGTCCATTGATTAAAAAACATGAATGGCAGAAAGGAAAAGCAGTAGCCGCTGTCCATTGATTTGAAAACATAAATGGCAGGGAGTCAGCAGGAAGGAAACTGGATAGTAATTGTTAAAGGTCAACTTTATTGTGAATGAAAAAAGGATGTACATGGGCATTTGGTCGGCAACATAGGATACATTTGTGGGTGCAGAAAATTATATAAGCTTGTGAAAAATAAATAAAAATTGGCAGAGTCTTGAGCTCTCCCCAGGAAGAGGATTCCTGTCATTTTCATCTTTTCTTTTTCGTCGCTTCCTGATTTCACCTGCTTCAGGCCCTGACTCTCTCCCGGAGCTGGACTCTGGCACTTATTGCCTCAACCAGAGCTCAGAAGATGTCTGATCTATAACCCTATAAACATTCTGGAGCATCTTCTTCCAATGAAGGACATAAGGCTGTACTAAAAGTGGGCCTAACTTTTCAGTGTTATTTGCCCTCCAGATTATTCCTGTGGAATAAGCCTGAATCTAGTTGAGGCCACACTGGTGATTGGTATCTTACCCTCTTCTCTTGTACTTTCTTTACTCAACTTCTTCTGAGGATACTTTCCCCACATGTGACTTAAGAACCCTGGTCTCAGGCTCTATTTCTAGGGAAACAGACCTAACACAGAATTAAAAATGGGCTTATGAGTTTGGAAAGACTTTGAAAGTCTTGTTTACAGCATATTACAAGCAAAGTTTATAGTCAGTTTAATACTGTGAATAGTTACATATATTTTGAATAACATTTGTAAATGGACTGTCTCTTTCTACAATTAGTATTATACGAGCCCCCTTTTTTTTCCTATAGAAAAAAGGGTCAGTGTGCTGAAAAAAAAAAATGAACAATGAATAAAATGAAGGTGAAATAAAAGTAAATGGTTACTATGAATGGTCAGAGAATACTGCTAATTTAATAGTAAGGATTTTGAGATGATGCAGAGTTTTTAAGTGAAATGGATATGTATTAGAATACATTTTACTCTTTTCTATTGTAGGATTTGCCAGGAACAGACATTTTTGTAAGCTCGGTTAAAAATTGATTAGAAATATACAAAATGTAAACATAAAATAAAATTTTCTGACATTTATTTAGAGAAAACAGTGAATAAAAATAGAAATCCTGATACTTGGGATAGAGACTTGGCATACTGTAACTGCTAAATGCACATGTGATTTATCCCTAGTTAATTCATTTAGTTTCTTAGAACTAGGCTATCATATTTATAAAATATCACAGTGATTTTCCTCTCTAGTACTATGGATGTAATTCTATGAGAATAATTGTTATTGTTTGCATTTTATTTTAAAAATTTATCTTGAGTAGTGTGATGCAAACTAGATTGCTAATCAGACATAATTAAACTTTTGTAGTTTGATTATTCTCTTAGTCATAATTAAGAAATTATATTTTAATGCAAAATCAGTATGGTGTAAAATATTATCATGACTTTATTCTTGTAGGCCTTAATTTTTAAAAAGTTAGAAAGTAACATTAAATTGTTTAAGCAGTAGAAAAAAAAGATTAAATTAATCGTATTATATTTTTGTCTCTTTTTATACCAAGGACTTGCAGGTAACCATAAATTTTAATTCACACATTTGTTAAGATTTTTTTTTGAATATAAATATAACTGTCAATATATAAAATGTGACAACCAGAGTCATAACAAATAATCAGAAGACAAATTAAGCAAATTCAATTTGGGAAACAAATTTAGTTATTTTATTCACCCTCTACTTGTCACAACTGTCTACAGTTTATCAGAAAATATATTACTATACTGCATTAGTTAAAAAACAGTAATAAAAAGTCAAAGAAGCCAAATAATTTGAATGGATTTTCCACATAAAGAAAGAAAAAATGCTTAAAAATTGCTAAAGAAGAAATAAGTCGGGGCTTATGAATTTTATAGTAATAATTATTCTACTGAGTTTTAAAAAGGTGTGTGTCAAAAGTTCAGACAGATACTCTGCAATTTTAAATGGAATTTGCTCTTCAGATTACGATCTGCTATTTAGATGTAAAACAATAATATTGGGATATCAGAATAAGTAATTATCTGTTCAAAAGCTATAGAAATGCCTTTCAGCTAATCTGTCAGCCTGTGGTAATAACACAAACCCATCAAGGAGATGTCTAAATTCTAAATCCTGTCCTTTCATTGTTTAAGAGTTACTTTTATCAAAGTTTATATCTTTGTAGATTTTTTATTACCAGTAAATTGGAAATAACATTTTTTCTAAGATCTGTGTAGCTAAAATTTTACCATCATCTTTTCCCTTAAACCTTTTCCAAATAGCATTCCCCTTGCAACAGTATGGAAAGAATCATACAGACTGTTTAGGGAAAGTGTTTCCTGCCACCTTTTTTTTTGACAGAAAAAAAAATTATCTGGAATCAAGGTGATGGACAAGATTAGTGTAAATAACAATTGTATATACATTAACATGGAGATGTGCTTGCTTTTGCTGTTAAAAAATGACCACCCTCATGTAAATTATGAAATAAGGTCTCATAAAACTCTAATGAAAGTAGTGATAGTGCATTCGGATTTCACAGGAAAAATCTAAATGTCTTTCAAGATGCTTAACATTGAATTAGATTTGATGTTATCTTAAGATTGCTGGATGTAATTTAAAATATTTTTTATTTGGAGATCTTGTTTTGCTGATAAGTTATAAAGCCAGTACCTTCACCCCATTTGTTACTATGTGACTGGTCCTTTCTCTTAATTGCACTAGACTCCAGCTTCTTCACTGAGAAATTAAGAGGAATAAAAGAATAATACTATCCTGATTATTTCCCAGAAGTATTATAAAGGTACAATAACATATTAAATGTAAAATACATTTGATGACTATTACTATGCAATATAAACTATGCAACTGATAGACTGAAAGGCAATATTGTTAAGATGACAATACTATCCAAGTTTATCTAAAAATCCAATGCAATATCTGCAAAATCACATCTTTTCTGAAGAAATGGGAACATTAATCATATTATATATATATGAAATTTCAAGGGATCCCAAATAGTCAAAATAGTATTCAAAAAGAGTTAAAACTTTCATGAAAATGTTGGGTAACTCAGATTTCTTTATTTAAAAACTTATATTAAGTTGGAGTAATAAAAACTGTGTGATATTAGCATATAAAAAAACTATGAATGAAAATAGAAAGCCTGGAAATAAACCATCGCATATATACTCAATTTATTTTTTGACAAGGGCTTAAGACTATTCAGAGAATAAATGATATATTTTCAATAAATATGTGGAAAACCAGATATTCTCATGCAACGTAATAAAGTTGGACCCTTAACTTATACCATGTTCTAAAGCTAACCAAAACCACCACTCTCTCCATATAAGACCCATGGAAACACTGGACAAAGTCTTCATGACATTGGATTTGGCTTTTATTTTTTGGACAGGACACTAAAAACACAGGCAACAAACAAACAAACTGGACTCAGCAAAATTGTTGCTTTCAAGATTCTATTGTCTTTTTTAAAATTATGTGTCTCCTACTTAAATTTTCTTAAACTTTTCTCATGTTTCACTTATCTTTTGCTAAGTTGGAAAATTTTGAGCCATTAACTATTTAAATATTTTTCTGTACTTTTAAAATGATTCCTACAATGTGTGTGTTGCTCCACAAGTTGGAGTCCCACAAGTCTCTTAGACATTATTCACCTATTTTTGTCTATTATGTTTCTGATTTTTGGACTCAATAATTTTTACTGTTTTATCTTCAAGTTTATTAATTCTTACTTCTACATGCTCAACATGTCTTTGAATTACTGTAGTAAATTTTAAACTTCAGTTGTGCTGTTTAGTTCCAGAATTTATTTTTGAATTCCTTATGGTTTTTCCAATTTATTGATATTTCAATTTTGTTTACACACTATATTCTTGACTTTAAACATATTTGTTTTTAGTTTTTTTGAGCATTTTTGAAATAGTTGTTTAAAAGTTTTTGTCTAGTGGATCCATTAACAGGTTTTGTTGTTATAATTGCTTTCATTTATTATTATTTTTAGTAGACACATAATAATTTTACATATTTATGAGGAACAATATGATATTACAAAACATGTATACAATGTGTAATAATCAAATCAGCATAATTATTATATCTGTTACCTCAAACATGAATTCATTTGTGTTGAAAACAGTCAAAATTTGGTCTTCTAATTTTTTGAAGATATATAGTAAATTGTTGTTAATTTTATTCCCTCTACAATGCTATAGAAACTGAAACTTAATCCTCCTACCTACCAATAATTTGGTATCTATTAACCAATGTCTTACTTTCACTTCCTCTCCCCAACTCTTCCCAGCCTCTAGAAGTCACTTTTTTCCTTTCAACTTCTATTAGAGCAATGTTTTCACCTTGTACATATGAGTGAGAACATGCAATATTTGTCTTTCAGCTCATGACTTATTTCACTTAACATAATGTCCTTCAAGTTCATGCATGTTGCTACTAATGATGATATGTCATTCTTTGTTATGGATGAGTAGTATTCCATTGCGTATAGACAGCACATGTCTATCATCCATTTATCTGTTAATGGACATAAAGGCTAACCCCATAGCTTGACTATTATAAATTGTGCTAAAATAAATTTGGGAATACAGATATCTCTTCAACATGCTAATTTCCTTTCCTTTAGATATATACCCTGTAGTAGAATTACTATTTTGGGTTTTTAAGGAAACTTTATACTGTTTTCATAGTGACTGAAATAGTTTACATTCCAACCAACAGTATATAATAGTTCCTTTTTCTCTGTATCCTTGCCAACATTTGTTATTTGTAATTTTTTTCATAATGTCCATTCTAATTTGTATAATTTGATATACCACTGTGGTCTGATTTGCATATGTCTTTTAATTAGTAATGTCAAACATTTTTTTCATATTCCCATTGGTCATTTATATGTCTTCTCTTAAAAGATCTTTATTTGACTCATTTGCTGTTTTTCCTATCAGATTTTATAATTTTTTTTTCTGTTGAGTTGTCTGTGTTTGTTGTATATTCTGAATACCCATTCCTTAGTGGATGAATGTTTATAATATTTTACATGCTGATGATTGTTTTCTTTGCTGTGCATTTGTTTTTCATTTAATATAGGTTATTTTATTTAATTTTGGTTTTGTTGCCTGTGCTTTTGAGTTCTTACACATGAAATCTTTGCTCAGTCGGCTGTCCTGGAACATTTCCTCTCTGTTTTCTTCCAGTCATTTTACAGTTGTAAGACTTACAATTAAGTCTTTAATCTAGTCTGCATTGATTTTTATATGTGATGAGAGAGATATAATTTTTTTTCTTCTGAATATGAATATTCATTTTCTCAGCATCATTTATTGAAGGAATTGTTCTTCCCTTAATAAATGTTCTTAGTACCTTTGTCAAAATTAGTTGTCTGCAAATATGTATATTTATATTATAACTTTTCATTCTGGTCCATTGGTCTGTGTATCTGTTTCGAGCCAGTGTCATGATGTTTTTGTTGTATAACCTTGTAGCATATTTTGAAGTCAAGTTGTATGATGCCTCCAGCTTTGTCATTTTGCCCAAGATTCTTTTGAGTATTCTGGATTTTTAGTGGTTCCATACAAATTTTAAGATTTTTAAAACATTTCTGTGAATAATGTCATTGGTATTTTGACAAGGATTGCATTAAATTTGTAGGTCGTTTTTGGTAGTATGGTCATTTTTCCAATATTAATACTTTCAATCCATAAACTTGAATGGATATCTTTTTTTTTTTTTTGTGAGTTGGAGTCTCACTCTGTCACCCAGACTGGAGTGCAGTGGCCGCTCCCGGCCACCGCAGCCTCTACCTGCTGGGCTCTGGCGATACTTCTGCCTCAGCCTTCCAAGTAGCCGGAACTACAGGCATGTGCTACCACACCCGGCTAATTTTTTTTAAATTTATTGTAGAGATGAGGTCTCACCAAGTTGCCCAGGCGGGTCTCGAACCCATAGGCTCAGACAATCCACTCCTCTCAGCCTCCCAAGGCGCGGGATTAAAGGCTAAGCCACCGAGCCCGGCTAATGGATATCTTTTCTTTGTGTGTGTGTGTCCTTTTCAATTTCTTTTGTGGGAATTGTACAGTTTTTTTTTTTTCTGAGCGGTCATTTATCCTTTTGTTAAATTTATTACTAGATATTTTATTATTTATTTAGTAGCTATTGTAAATGGGATTTTTATTTTGATTCAGTTTTCAGCTGGTTTGTGGTTAGTGTATAGGAACACTCCTGATTATGTACTATGTAAGTTTACTAAATTTGTCTATCTGTTTTAATAGTTTATTGGTAGAGCCATTAGGATTTTCTGTATATTAAAATTATGACATATACAAACAGGCATAATTTAAATTTCTCATTGCTAATTTGGATGACTTTTATTTTTCTGGCCTAATTGCTCTGGCTAGGATGTCCATTACTATGTTGAGTAAAAGTGATGAGCAAGAATATTCTTGTTTTGTTTGAGTTCTTAGAGGAAAATCTGTGTGATGTTAGCTATAGGTTTGTCATATATGGCCTTTATTGTGTTGAGGTATGTCTCTTCTAAACTTACATTGTTGAGAGTTTTTATTCTGAAGGGATATTAAATTTTATCAAATGCTTTTGTTTTCTCTTTTTTGTAGTCATATAATTTTCGTTCTTCATTTTGTTGATATGATATTTTAATTTCATTTATTGTGTATGTTGTATCATTTTTGCATTCCCTTAGATAAATCTCACTTAAGAACTATAGATATCTTTATACTGTACTACTGTATTTAATTTGTTGGAACTTTACTGAGGATTTTTGTTTCTATGTTCATCAAGAATATGGATATTCACTTTTCTTGTGTCATTTTTCAGTTTTGATATCAGGGAAATTCTGGCTTCATAGAATGAATATAAAATAATTATTTCCTTTTTAAAAGAGTATGAGGAGAACTAGCATTACACTTTCTTTAAATATTTAGTAGAATTAAGCAGTTATATTCATTCAATGCCAAGCTTTTTCTTAATAAAATATATTTTTTAAGTTCTACTTAATTTCTTACATAATATGGTTCAATCTAAATTCTCATAATTGAAATATGCAGGATTTCTGTTTATTTTTGGTTCAGTCTTGATAGAGTTTATAATGTCTACAAATAAATTCACTTACTCTAGGTTTTTTAATTTGATGGCATATAGTCATTCATAACGGTTTCTAAACATGTTTTACTTTTCTGTGGTACTAGTTGTGATGTCTCCTTTGTTACTTCTGTTTTTACATCATTTATCTAGTTCTGTTTATATTTTTAATGATTATTTTAGCTAATGGTTTGTCACTTTTGTTTATTTTTTTCTAAAAACCAACTTTTTGTTTTGTTGACCTTTTATGATATTTTTCTCAATTGTATTTATTCCTTCTCTAATATTTATTATTTTTTCTTCCATTAATTTTGTTTTGTTTCCACTTAATTTTCTAGTTCTTTAATATAGATCACTAGGTTGTTTAGTTGAAATATTTCTATTTTTTTTGGTGTAGACATGTATCACTATATACTTGGTTCTTAAAACTGCTTTTGCTGCAGTTTATAAATGTTGATATATTGTGTTGCTAATTTCATTTGTTTCAATATTTTTTAGTTTCCTTCTTATTTTTTTATTTGATACATTGATAATTCTCAGGTATATTGAATAATTTCTATGTGTTTGTCCAGTTTCCAAAGTTTCTCTTGTTATCAACTTCAGTTTTTACTCCATTGTGGCCAGAAAACATACTTAATTTGTTTAATGCCCATTAAAAAAACTTTTGTTGGGATTAATTTGGTGATATAACATATGGCCAACTGTTGAGAATGTTTTATTTGCTGTGAAGAAGCATATATATTCTGCAGCTGTTTGATGAAATGTTTGTAAATTTTATTATGTCCATTTGGTCTAAAATGTAATTTAAGGGAGAAGCGGGGAAGATGGCAGCTGAGCCAGTTGGACTATGCAAGTTCCCGTGTGAGTGAGTGAGTATATGGAAAATTTTGTGTATGTGCTGGTGAGTGAGTGGGCATGTGAGTGGCTGACTGAGTGAGGACTAGGGAGCTAGCATCCAGGACTCTCCTCCTGCAGTGGCTGGTGCCACAGTATCTGGACCTGGACCCTAGCAATCCCCAGGACGCAGGAGTCAAGTGCCATTTTCTCTATCTTTTCTTTTCTTTTTTTTTTAAATCAACAAACCCTCCCTGGCAAGAAACCATTGGGAGAGACTGTCTAAGTGGGGCTTTTGAGCGGGTGGTTAGGCCTCTGGTGCAACAGCAGGTGCTGCAGCGTCTCTGCTTCATCCCTGTTCTTCTCAGGTTGCAGAAGCGGAACACAATTGTTTTTTGTTTTTTGTTTTTTTTTAATGTACAGTTTTCCTTTGGAAAAACATCGAGGAGACTCTATTGCCCCAGGTGCTCCCTCACTATTGAAGCAGGAGAGAGACTGCTCCAGGCTTTGTCTCATCACTTCAACACTTGGCAGGGTGCTGGAAGGGGCTGTGGACAGAGTCCAGAGGCAAGTTCTCATAGAAGAAGACAAGAGAGGCACCCCCCCCACCATATTGAAGGCGGGGCAGGAAAGTGCTCTAACTTGCTAACCATGGACCAACAGATCTGATCTCTGTGACTGCCAGATCAGCTATGCAGGGCTTGATTGTGGCCCAAAGGGAATATCCTGAAAGCCCAAACTTCAGAGGAAACTGATGAGTGCTGAGTTCCAGGCACTCCAACCCCTACTCTTATCCATCTGTGGGACAAAGGGTGTGGCCAGAAAAGGAGGAAAAAGACCTCGAAAGAGATCAGTGGTGAGACTGGGGCTAACCCAAACCCACTCCTTCCCAGCAATCCTCTGAACATCAGACCCACGCAGCTGGGCCATGACTGAGAGGGACAAACCCAGACAGAGCCTGGATATCAGTCACAATAGGAGAACCCCATTCCAAGATAGGCCTGGCTGGGGCAACCTTGTGAGAGTACATGCCTGGGGAAGAGACTATTCTGTACATCCCCACCAGAGATCTCCCTGACCATGACAGGGATAAGGGAATGGTTGGAAAGAGCAAATAAGACTCAAGAAAGAAAAGATGCAACACTGAAAGAACTTGTAACAGAGACTCTGGCAATACAAAATTTCATCCAGGAAATAAATAACAAGATGACAAGCACGGAAAGCAGAATTAATCTAGCTGAAGAAAGAATCTCAGAACTTGAAGACCAGAACATGGAATTTACCTGATCTGTAAAAAACATAGAAAGAAGACTCAGAAAGAAAGAACAGAGCCTACAAGAGATGTGACATTATATCAAGAGACCGGACCTATGCCTGATTGTATCCCAGAAGAAGAAAGGGAAAATGAGAACAACTTGGAACAAGTATTCCAGGAGGTAACACAAGAAAACTTTCCCCAGCTCACCAGAGATGTGACCAGTCAAGCACAAGAGATACAGAGAATCCCCACAAGACATCAAATGAGAAGACCAATCCCTAGACACATAATAATTCATCTACACAAAGTAGGCACAAAAGAAAAATCCTAAAGGCAACAAAAAACGTCAGACTCCCTACCGTGTAAAATCAATCAGAATAGCAGCACACCTGTTGACAGAAACACTTCAAGCAAGAAGGAACTAGGTCCCTATATTCAAAGTCCTCAAAGATAAAAAAATTAAACAAAGAATTTCCTATCCAGTCAAGCTCAGCTTCATCAGTGATTGAGAGTTAAAATCTTTCTCAGACACCCAATCCTTAAGAGATTATGCAGCTTCCAGACCAGCTCTACAGGAGACACTTAAAAAGATAGTAAGAACAGGAGAAAGAAGAAAAAGATTGACCACACACTTTCCAAAAGAACAGCAGAGCACAGAATCAGCAGAGAATACAGCGCAACAAGAAACTTGAAAACCCACACATACATTAATCCCAAAGCCAAAAGAAAACAAGCAAAGGACAAATTTTATAAGAACCTCATGACAGGGATAAACAATCATATTTCAATAATCACCCTGAATGTGAATGGACTAAATGCACCTCTGAAAAGACACAGAATGGTAGACTGGGTAAGAAACCATGACCCAATTATTTGCTGCATCCAGGAGACTCATCTCACTTCAAGGGATGGACACAGACTCAAAGTTAAAGGTTGGAAAATGAGTTTCCAGACAAATGAATCATGAAAGAAGGCAGGAATTGCAATTGTAATATCAGACAAACAAATCTTTAAGCTATCAAATATCTAAAAAGATCCAAAAGGATACTACATGATAAAAGGTTCAATCCATCAACAAGAAATATCCATCCTAAACATACATGCACCCAACACAGAAGCACCAGCACTTGTAAAGCAACTACTAAGTAAACTAAAAAAAAGATATTGACTCTAACACTATTATAACAGAGGATTTGAATCATTGAGGCAAAAAATCAAAAAGGAGATTCAGAACCTAAACTTGACACTCGATCAAATGAACTTAATAGATACTTACAGATTATTCCACCCAACAACCACAGAATGTACATTCTACTCATCACCACATGGAACATACTCCAAGATCAATCACATCCTTGACCATAAATCAAGCACAAACAAATTCCATAAGGTTGAAATCTTGCCATGCAAATTCTCAGACCATAGTGGAAAAAAAATAAATATCAACACTAACAACATTTCCCCAAAGTCCACAAGGACATGGACAATAAACACCATGATGCTGAACAACTACCGTGTCAACACTGAAATCAAAGCAGAAATTAAAAGATTCCTGGAAAAAAATGAAAATGAGGAAACATCTTACCAAAACCTCTGGGATGCCATGAAATCAGTTCTAAGAGGGGAATTTATATCTCTATCAGCACAACATCAAGAAAATGGAACGATCGAGAGTGGAGAACCTAACAAATCACCTAAGGGAGCTGAAAACAGAAGACCACCAAAACCTCAACTATAGCAAAATAATCAAAATCACAAAAATAAGAGCCCAAATACGGGACATAGAAGACAAAAGTAAATATCATAGACCATATGAACAAAACAAAAAGCTAGTTCTTTAAAAGAATTAATAATATTGATGGGCCCCTAGCCAGCATGACCAAGAAAAAGAGAAAAAAAAAAAAAACCAAATAAACACAATCAGAAATACAAAGATCAAATTACAACTAATTCCGAAGAAACACAAAAGATTGTACACCTATATGGAAACAAACTTGATAACTTAAATGAAATGGAGAACTTTCTGATATCACACAACCTCCCCACATTGAAACAAGAAGACATTGAGACACTAAATAGATCAATAACAACCCAAGAAATTGACTCTGTCATATGAAAACTACCTACCAAAAAAAAAAAAAGCCCTGGGCCGGATTGCTTTCTAGCAGAATTCTGCAAATAGTACAAGGAGGAGCTGATACCAATCCTATTGAAAGTATTCCAGACAATTGAGGAAGATGGAATTCTCCCCAAATCATTTTAAGAAGCTAACATCACACTGATACCCAAACCAGGTAAAGATCCAACAACAACAAAAAAAGAGAACTACAGGTCAATATCCCTGAAGAACATAGATGCAAAATTCCTCAACAAAATTCTAGCAAATCAGATCCAAAAACACATCTCAAAAATCATCCATCATGATCAAGTAGGCTTCATCCCCAGAATACAGAGCTGGTTCAACATTCACAAGACCATAAATGTCATTAACTACATCAATAGATGTAAAAACAAGAACCACATGATTATCTCATCAGATCCTAAAAAAGCTTTTGATAAAATCCAGAATCACTTCTTGATAAAAACCCTCAAATACCTAGTTATAGAAGGAACATACCTCAAAATAGTAAGTATCATCTATGATAAACCCACAGCTAACATATTGCTAAATGGACAGAAACTAGAAACATTTCCCTTGAAAACTGGAACAAGACACAGATGACCACTCTCACCCCTCTTGTTCAATATTGTGTTAGAAGTCCTAGCTCAGGCAATTAGATAAGAGAAGGAAATCAGGGGAATCCAAATAGGAAAAGAGGAAGTCAAGTTATCCCTCTTTGCTGATGATATGATCCTATACCTTGAAAATCCAAGAGAATCTGTCAAAAATCTGCTTGCACTGACAAAGGACTTTTGCAATGTCTCAGGGTACAAAATAAATGCACAAAAAGACAGTTGCATTCCTATACACCAACAACAAGCAGATAGAGTTCCATATTAAAAGCACAGTCCCATTCACAATAGCCACCAAAAAAATGAAATACCTTAGCATCTTCCTTACCAGGGAAGTGAAAGACCTTTACAATGAGAACTATAAAATGCTGCTCAAAGAAATCCAAGAAGACACAAACAAATGGAAAAATATCCCATGCTCACGCATAGGAAGAATCAGCATTGCTAAAATATCCATCCTACCAAAGGCAATCTAAAGATTCAATGCAATAGCCACTAAGTTACCAACATCATTCTTCTCAGACCTTGAAATGACAATACAAAAATTCATATGGAAACATAAACGACCAAGAATAACCAAAACAATCCTTAGCAAAACAAAGCAGGAGGTATCACACTTCTAGACCTGAAACTTTAATATAAGTCTACAGTAATCAAAACAGTCTGTTATTGGTACAAGAACAGGCACATAGACCAATGGAACAGGATAGAGATTACGGGAGCAAAGCCTCAATTCCTCAACCAACTCATCTTTGACAAATCCTCCAACAACAACTGCTGGGGAGAGGAGAACCTATTCAGTAAATGATGCTGGGGAAACTGGATGCAGAAGATTGAAACAGGAACCCTACCTATCACCATATACAAAAATTTACTCTAAATGGATCAAAGACCTCAACATAAAACCTCAAACTATAAGAATCTTAGAAAACACAGGAGACACCCTTATGGAACTTGGTATTGGCAGCCAATTCCTATTCAGAACCTAAAAAGGCCAATACCTTAAGAAATAAGATAGACAAGTGAAATCTCATTAAACTAATGAGCTTCTGCAAAGCAAAAGAAACCATCAAGAGAGCAGGCAGAAAGCCCATAGAATGGGAAAAAATAATTGCCAACTATATATCTGATAAAGGCCTAACTTCTAGGATCTACAAGGAACTCAAATGTGCCGAAAGGAATAAAACAAACAACCCGTTTAAAAAGTGGGCAAAAGACATGAATAGACACTTTTCAGAAGAAGATATACAGACAGCCAATAGTCACAAGAAAAAGTGCTCAGCCTCACTCATCATCAGAGAAATGCAAATCAAAACCATATTGAGATACCACATAACCCCAGTAAGAATGGCCATCATTAATAAAACAAGCAACATATGGTGGCTAGGATGCAGAGAAAAAGGAATGCTTCTACACTGCTGATGGGAATGCAAACAATGCAACCTCTTTGGAAGACAGTGTGGCAATTCTTGAAAGAACTAGAAATTGACCTTCCATATGACCCAGCAATTCCCCTATTGGGAATATACCCGGAGGAATTCAAATCATTCTACAAAAAAGATACCTGCACTTGTATGTTTGTGGCAGCTCTATTCACAATAGCAAAAACATGGAACCAACCGTGTTGCTCATCCAAGCTGAACTGAATAAAGAAAATGTGGTACAGTGAAATATTATGCAGCCATAAAGGACAAATATATGGAGTTTGCAGCAACTTGGATAGATTTGGAGTTGATCATACTCAGTGATCTATCACAGAAACAAAGAACAGAATACCATATGTTCTCACTCATAAGCAGACCTTGAACAATTATAATACTATAAGCAAGCATTTGGCAGTAATGTGAAACTGTCAGGGGAGGAGGGGTGGGATTGGCAGTTGAGGGAAACTGCTAGGGGAGAGAGGGGCATACCACATCAACAAGGGTACCTGCATA
Organism: Tarsius wallacei; assembly: GCA_963574415.1. Classification (NCBI taxonomy): domain Eukaryota; kingdom Metazoa; phylum Chordata; class Mammalia; order Primates; family Tarsiidae; genus Tarsius; species Tarsius wallacei. The sequence goes on along the minus strand of CAUYQG010149781.1, from coordinate 2,594 downwards.
ATCAATGTTTGTATACCTAACCCTGAATTGTACCCCATATCTTTATAATAAAAATTAATTAAAATAAAATGTAATTTAAATTCAATGTTTCATTGTTTATTTTCTGTCTAGATTATCTGTTCCCACTGACCATTATTTCATTGAGGTCCATTTCTCCCTTTAGATCTAACAATATTTGCTTTATATATCAGGTGCTTCAGCCTCAAATGCATATATATTTATAATTATTATAACTTCTTTAAGTTAATTTCTTTATTATTATATGATTACCTTATTGGGTTTTTTTAACCCAGTTTTTGACCTAAAGTCTCTTTTATCTAGTACAAGTATAACTAATCTTACTCACTGTTTTTATTTTGAGTTGAAGTCTCACTCTGTCACTGTCACCCATATTGGAGTACAGTGGCATACTCACGACCCGCCCCCCCCCCACCCCCAGCATCGGCCTGCTGGGCTCTGGTGATCCTTCCACTTCAGCCTTCCAAGTAGCCAGAACTACAGGCACACACTACCATGCCCAGCTAATTGTTTTTATTTTTTTATTTTAGAGATGAGGTCTTGCCATGATGCCAAGGCTGATTTCAAACCTGTGAGCTCAGGCAATCCCCTCACTTTGACCTCCCAAAATTCTGGGATTACAGGCTTAAGTCACCATGCCCAGCCCCTTCCCACTTTTTGTTTTCATTTGTGTGGAGTAACGTTGTATCCTTTACTTTTGCTCTATATGTCTTTACAGGTGAAGTAAGTTTCTTGTGTTCAGCATTATCATTGGTAATTTTTTAATCCATTCAGTCAGTATATATATTTTAATTATTAAATTTAATATGTTTACATTCAAAGTTATTATTGATAGGTGTGGAATTCTTCCTATCATTTAAAAATTGTTTTCAGGTAAGTTGCTCTGTATGGTTTTTGGGGTTTTTTTTCTCTTTTATTCATATTTTAAGTTTGGTGATTTTCTGTAGTGATGGGATTTGATTCATTTCTCTCTTTCTTGTGTATCTGCTCTACCATGGAGTTATATACTATTTTCAGAATAATGTTTATCATCTTTTTGTTTTCAGATCTAAGACTCCCTTAAACATTCTAATCTAGTCTAGTTATGCTTTTTAGTTTTTCTTGTCTTAAAAAGACTTTTCCTTTTATTTCTGACATAGCTTTGTTGGGTATAATGTTTTTTGATAACAATTATTTTTCTTTGACCACTTTGAATTTGTCATCCCATCTTATTCAGTTTTCTACTGAGAAATAGCCTGATAGTCTAACAGAGATTCTGTTATATGTGACTTGATAATTTTTACTTGCTATTTGTAGAATTTTGTCTTTGACTTTTGATAATGTGATTATAATGTGTCTAGAAAGGATATTTTTGTTTTGTATATTTTGAAACACTTAGAGATTCCTGTATAAGGATGTCCATATGTCTCTGAAGACTTGAGATGTTTTCAACAATTATTTTATTAATTTCATTGGTTTTTTAATGCCTTCTCCCATGTCTTCTTCTCCTGTAATCCCCCAATGCAGATATTTGTTATCTTATTAAAAAACAAACACATATTTTTGTTATAAAATTGTGGGATACAGTTAAGGGTTAGGTATACAAATGTACATTGTTCAGGCACCCTTGATAATAAGAGGTGTCTCCCCATCCTCAGACAGATAGTGACTACTGTTAGTCCAACCTCCCTTCCCTATACCTCGCCCATAGTTTCCCACCACTGTCAGTCCTTTTCTTATAATATTATGGTAGATGTTCAAGGTCCACTATATGAGTGAGAACATGTGATACTCAGATCTTTGTTTCTGTGAGAGATCACTCAGTATAATAGACTCTAGTTCCATCCAGGTTGCTGTGAAATTCATGACTTTGTTCTTTTTTATGGGTGCATAGTATTCCATCATGAATATGTACCACATTTTTTTAATTCAGTCCTCTTTTGATGGACAGCAAGGTTGGTTTCAGGTTCTTGCTATTGTGAAAAATGCTGTGATAAATATTCATGTACAGGTATCTTTTTTATAGAGTGATTTGAGCTCTTCAGGGTATATTCCCAGTAGGGGGATTGCAGGGTGATATGGGAGGTTGATATTTAGAGCTTTTAGAAATTGCCACACTGCTTTCCACAGAGGTTGCACTAGTTTACACTCCCACCAACAGTGTAGAAATGTTCCCTTTTCACCACACCCTCTCCAGAAACTGTTATTTTTTGAGTTATTGATAATTGCCATTCTGACTGGAGTTAGGTGGTATCTCAGTGTGGTTTTGATTTGCATCTCCTTGATGATTACTGAGGTTGATCATTTTTTCATGTTAGCTGCTCGGATATCTTCTTTTGAGAAGTGTCTGTTCATATCTTTTACCCATTTTATAATGGGGTTGTTTATTTTTTTTCAACATTTGAGTTCCTTGTAGATCCAAGATGTAAGCCTTTGTCGGACCTGGAGTTGGCAAATACTTTTTCCCAGTCTGTGGGCTGTCTCCCTGCTCTCTTGATGGTTTCTTTGGCTTTGCAGAAGCTTGTCAGTTTAATGAGGTCCCACTTGTCTATCTTATCTCTTATGGTCTGTGGGTTTTGGGTTTTGTTCAGGAATTG
>CAUYQG010149774.1:0-13249 GCA_963574415.1 Tarsius wallacei | reverse complement strand
GACAAGGTCTCGCCAAGTTGCCCAGGTGGGTCTTGAACCCCTGGGCTCAGGCAATGCCTCCCAAAGTGTTGGGATTACAGGTGTGAGCCACCGCACCCAGCTACTTGGAAGGCTGAGGTGGAAGGATCGCCGGAGCCCAGCAGGTCGAGGCTGCAGTGACCGTGAGCGTGCCACTGCACTCCAGTCTGGGTGACAGAGTGAGGCTCCAACTCAAAAAAAAAAAAAAAAAAGGAAAAAGTGAAGTGCAGTTACTTTAGAAGACCCCTTAGAGCTGCTCAGTGAGCACATATGGAGATGCTGGCTCCAACATCCAGGGGCATTCCTGGTAGAGCAGCCAATCCACAATAAACCTTTGTTTTTTCCAGATTACTAACTGAGTGCAAAGATAAAATGAAAAAAAAAATTCATGGAGAATGAAGATGTGTGAGCATATGTTCGAGAAACTGCAGCACACGGTTAAGAGCTTTGACTTTGGGGTCAGAGAAGTCAGGGCTGCATTTATGACTTTGTCTTGTAAAGCTTTGTGACTTTTGGGCAAATTACTTGGCTTTGGCAAGCCTCAGTTTCTTCATGAGGAATAAAATCAGGATCATAACAGCCTAGACCTCAAAGGTTTGTTGTGAGGATTAAGTCAGAATTATATAAAGTGCCTAGTAGAAAGCCTGATGTCTAAGAGGCCCCCAAGGCATGAACAAGGAGGTGAGATGCACAGCCCTGAATGTCACAGGACCTCAAGCTAAAGAGGGCCTCAGAGGTCACGTGGGCCAGCTTGACAGATGGACCTCAGAGGCCTGGAAGGGGGGCTCTGGGTGAGCTGGTGGACACTGGACCTGGACACGGAGTCTCCAGACTCCCCTCAGGGGGCAAGACGCAGACTTCGCATCTTCACATCAGGTTTCCTCTTGGTGCAGGGAGATCACCTCGTACTGAACTGCTTGAAATGCATTTTGCTAAATGGGCAGCACACCCTTGATATTTAGGAGGGAGAATTTCTGATGCTTTGGTGGCTTTCCAAATTCAAGACCACCTCTGGCAATGTAGAAGACAGAACTGGAAGCTCTGAGACCCTGGTTGGCACGCCATGAACTGAGAATACAGAACCAAAGTCGTGAGCGCAGCCCCCTCCCAAATTTATGGGCCACGCTGGACTGCCTGCCTTTCTTCCCAAGTCCACTGCCACCTCTAGCAGATAGCTTTGTCTGTGGAACCATTTTCACACGGAGAAGCAAGTGTGTACCCCTTAAAGAGTATGCAAAAAGAATAGTGTATAGTGGAGTTTGTGGCAGGGAAGAGGCTAGGCGGTTGGCTAGGTTCACCCTCCAGCGATGTGGCTTCCAACTCCTGCCTCGTTCCAGTTGGGCCACCACGGAATGACAGAGTCTCCTGCATAGGTGAATCTGCCAGCACAGGCTAGGTTATGCGGCAGTAATAAACAAGCCTCAGATCTCAGTGGCTTAAAAGAGCCAAGGTTGATTTTTCACTTGTGATGCACAGGTAGAGAAGGCCAGCAGGGGGCGCCGGTCATCGCGGGGACCCAGGTGGTTGAGGGCTCCAACCTGACACCTGCTCCCATGATGGAAGGGTTGGACTGAGGGGGAAAGGGGACAGTCAGTCCTGGCTCTTAACACCTGCACCCGGGAGTGATGCCCATCACGAATGCCCGTGTTTCATTGGCCAAAGCCAGGCTTATGGCCAACCTAACTTTGAAGGCGGGCGGTGACGTACATTCCGACCCCTGTGCCCAACAGCAGAACAGGAGAGGAGAGGGATATTTGTTCTTAAAAAAACCTCCCTATCGAATGTTAAATGACATACCATAAGATGTACATATTTACAGCCTACTGTTTGATAAGCTCGACACACGCATGGACCTGCGAAACCACCATCACCGCAATCAAGATGATAAAGATGCCATCACTGCTGGACGTTTCCTTGTGTCCCTTTGCCATGCCCCCACACCCGACATCCCTCTTCCCAACCCCTAGGCAACCACCGATCTGCTTTCTGTTGCTATATAGATCAGTTTGCATTCGCTAGAATTTTATATAAATGGAATCAACATTTTATATAAACGTTCTCTTTTTGTCTGACTTCTTTCATCAGCAGAATTATTTTGAGATTCATCCCCATAGAAGAGGAATATTTGTGATATCTAGCACAAAAGACTTTGGATTCATAGATTTTCTTCTTTCCAACAGGATTGCTGAGAGGGGTTGAGTTCTGACCTTCCCACTCCATTCATATGTTAAAGGACTAAGCCCCAGGACCTAAGAATGTGACTCTTTTTGGAGACTGGGTATTTAAAGAGGTAATTAAGTTAAAATGAGGTCATTAAGGCGGACCCTAATCTGATATGACGGGTGTCCTTATAAGAAAGGGACATTTGGACACAGATAGCTATAAAGGGAGGAGGGTGTCGCCCTCTACATGAAGACCTACAAGCCAAGGAGAAGGATCTGGAACAGACCCATCCATCACAGTCCTTAGAAGCAGTCAACCTAAGACCCCTTGATCTCAGACTTCCAGCTTCTGGGGCTGGGAGACGATGGATCTCCATTGTTTGAGTCCCCTTGGCTGGGGTGGCAACTCTAGCAAATTCATACAATGACTTTGATTTCCAAGGGAAGCAGATTTAAATGCGCTTATGGGAGATCTTTACATACGTGTCTGTGTGTGTGTGGACAAGGCCATCGGCACGGGATAAGTGTGTGGCACCGACAGGCACCTCCGTGTTGCAAGCACAGACATCCTTTGTGATCCTTTAGGCATCCGGGGAAGGAGTCGTCACAGAAAACGAAGCACTTCACACTCCAGGTTCTGTTTCTTTGGAATGCTCAGAGGCCTTCCCAGCTGTTCTGTGTGCAGGCCTGGCTTTCGAGAGGCCGCGTGCAGGAGGTCGGGAGGGTGATCTCCAGTCTCTCTAAGTTCTGCAAAGAACACTCTGAGTGCATTAGAAACTGTCCCTGTGCAACCGTCAGCGCTTGCCATGCCGCTGAAGGGTGGAAAAGCCCGAGTTAGGAAGAGGTTCCTGAGACTCCAGCTTCAGCCTCGAAAGAACAGAATGTCGGGGCCCTTATTCCCCTCTGAACTTTGATCCTGACGGTTCACCAGGAGCTCAGCACCGGTGTCCCTCCCTCCCTCCGAGGCAGCACCTGCCAGAGTGAGGTTCACATGCTCCCCCCTGCCCGGCCTCCTGGCACCATCGATGGAGGTCTTGACAGGTGCGGTTGGAATACAAAGCATCATTCTGAGGTTCAGGAATTTCAGTTAACACACAGCAAACATTTGTTGCATGTCTGCCTCATGTCAGACACTATGTGATATGCTTTTACATTATTCCATTTAATCCTCGCGCCAATCCTGTGAGACAGGAATTCCCATGTCCACTTTAGAGATGAGGAAACCGGCTGGGCGTGGTGGCTCATGCCTATAATCCCAGCACTTTGGGAGGCCGAGGTGAGAGGATTGCCTGAGCCCACGGGTTGGAGACCAGCCTGGGCAACTTGGCAAGACCTCATCTCTACAATAAATAAAAAAACTAGCTGGGCATGGTGGTGCACGCCTGTAGTTCCAGCTCCTTGGAAGGCTGAGGCAGAAGGATCACCTGAGTCCAGCAGGTCGAGGCTGCGGTGGTTGTGAGTGTGCTACTGTACTCTCTGGGCGACAGAGTGCTACTGGGTGACAGAGTGAGATTCCGACACACACACCACACACACACACACACACACACACGCACACACACACGCACACACACACACAAAGAGATGAGGAAACCACAGCTCAGAGGGACAATGAACATGCAACTGGGGGGCTGAGGTGGCTTTGGAACATCTACCTTTGATGTCAAGGGTAGTATGTACAAATCACCTAGCATGTTACAGGGAATGTCCAGACACATGTGCATTTGCTTCCTTTTTCCTTTGAAAGCTGCATTGTGGATGATGTCTCTGTGTCCTTGAGGGTAGAGCCCGCTGCTCTGAGGGAGATTGGAGAGTGTGGCCCCTTGGAGCCCGGGGTGGGACTTGGTGTGCGTTCCCAGGTTTGGCAAATAAAAAGGTAAGACGTCCAGTTAGATTTCAGTTGAGTTCCAGATTAAAAAAAAGCACTTTTTTGGGTGGTACCTGCAACATTTGGGACATACTTTTACCAACAAGTATTCATTTTTCACTTGAAATTCAGATCGAACTGGGCATCCTGTATTTCCTTGGCAGCCCCAGTTCCAGGGGAGGCTGGTAGCTGGCTGAAGGAGGCTCCATCTGCAGGGGCCAGGACTGGACTCAGCTTGGCGCGTGAGCTCTCTGAGGTCTCCAGAATGCTTTCTGAAATCAGCCTCCCCGTCCACACTCGAGGTTATGAAGCGGCAACTTGGGTGGAATCAGCTCTTGCACGGTGAGCCCTTAAGTCCACACGGCAGCAGCCATCTAGAACCAGGCACCAGCAGTCCTCTCAGATGGGGCATGCAGAGGCCAGTCTCCCCTGTCTCCATGGCTCCCCATGGTCGTGTCCACCCTCGGGACTCACTTCTCCTCCCTGTTCAGCCCCTTGCTGGCGCTGAGTTTTCAACTCTCCTGATCGACACGCGATGTCAGAGAGTCTCCCTGTAGCAGTGACTACAAAAATACCGGGCCCCTAGCCAATTGTCCTCCTTGGTTCCTCTTCCACTGCCTCTCCCTCCTGTGCCCATCTCCACGCACTCATGCCCTCTACTCTGATTGCTGCGTGGCCGCCCCTCCTCTCCCCACGGCTCAGGCTGCCCCTGCGGCCAGTCCCCGTGCATGGCTTCCTTCAGGACGTCTCCAAGAAGCCCTTGCTGAGAAACGTTCGGGTGTACACACAAAATCACATTGCCGTTTAGTTGGATTTCTTCGTGGAATAGATTAAAAGATGGAACATGTGACTCTCAGGAATTACACCCAACCACAACTGTGCGAAACTGTGACTAGTTCCCAGGAGGCCGGGAAGTGGGAATTTCTCACCAACGCGTGTGCTATTTGCGAGGATCCAGCCTCAATGCTCTGCACGTCTCCGGTGTGGGACAGCACCACGCGCTTAATGAGTTCTCTCTCTGACTGATTGATTGATTGATTACTAAAACACGCAGAGCTCCTGGCAAAGCAGTTCTCACTCTGTTGAACAAATTATCTTTATGCATTGCAGTCTCTTGAGCTTAGACGAAGGCGAGCTCACTGTAATCTTCAGATCATTTAGCAATGCCTTGGAACCACTGGATATGAGAGAGAGGCATGTGGAAGAGTAGGGGGGAAAAGCAAGAAGGCGGAGGCACCGTGCTAGTGGATTTCAGGTCAATTTTCTACTCTGAACCAGGGTTGGGCCAGCTACTGCCTGCAGGCCAAATCTGGCCTGTGGCGTTACTATAAAAAGTTTTATTGGGGTACAAACATGCTCACTCAATTATACAGGGGGTGGGGGAGATCCAAAAAACCTGGAATTTCTTTATGAAAAGTTGCGCATTTATTCTTACATGTTTAAACTTCAATTACCTTCAAAGTACTTTCTGTTGGATGCAAAACACCGACTGAGATGCTTTTTCCACTGCTCAAAACGGTTTTTTGAACTGGTCAATTTTGATGCCCTTTAGTGCTTCTGCCGTTTCTTGTTTCACTCTTCCACATCGCTAAACGTTTCCCTTTGAGGGCTTTTCTCATCGGGGAAACCAAAAAAGTCACTTAAGGCGAGATCAGGTGAGTAGGGAGGGTGGAGTATGGGGGTCATGGCGTTTTCAGCCAAAAACTGCCGAGCCTCATCGAGGTGTGGGCAGGGTCATTGTCATTGTGGAAGCACCAGTCACTTGTTTGCCACAGCTTGGGATGTTTCTTCCATGAGTCATGGTGCACCTTCTCCAGACTTCCAGACAAATACTTGGGCTGACCATTTGATCTGGAGGAATAAATTCTGAGTGTACTACAAGGAGCCCACCCTCCAAAAGATAATTCTGTTTTTGTTTTGTTTTGTTTTTTGGGGATTGCTTATCGTATGTTATCTGTGACTGCTTTTGTATGATAAGGGCAGAGTTGCGTAGTTGCAACCGAAATCGTTTGGCCCGCCAGGCCCGAAACATTTGCTGTCTGGCTCTTTTTGGAAAACGTTTTCTGACCTCTGATCCATTCAACAGCCTTCGGGGTGGATGTTATGATCCCCCTCTTAACAGATGGGGAATCAACACTTAGAGAGGGTAGTGTGACACACTCATTGCTCAAAGTGGGGTGGGTATTTATTTGTTTATATTAGAGACAAGGGCTTGCTCTCTCTCCCAGGCTGGAGTGCAGTGGTGCGATTATAGCTCACTGCAGCCTTGAACTCCTGGGCTCGGGTGATCCTTCTGCCTCAAACTCCTGAGTAGCTAACACTGCAGGTGTGTGCCGCCACACCTGGCTAACAGCTATTTGATTCTCAAACTCGTCATCTGACCAAATGCCCACAAAACAAAGTTCAACTCTCGAGCACAGACTGTCCATTCGTCTGCTTCCTCTCTACCCTGCACTCCCCAGGCCAGTGATTTTGAACTCCTTGCTGGTTTCCAAAAGTGCTGAGCAACTCTTGGTGTCTGTGTCTTTATAAACTGTATTTCCTTCTCACGAACCCCCTCCCCTCACCCATCCTCCTCCTTCATAAGTCCTTGAGGATGCATCTAAAAATATCGCCTCCTCTGCCGGACTTTCTCTGACTTTGTCGGAACGAGTTCATGAGCATGAGAGCCAACGCTGGGAGTATTTCCTTTAAGCCATGGAACTGGGCTGACCATTGTGCTGTACATTAGATTTAATGCTCAAGTGACAACCCTGTGAGGTGGGCATGGACAGTCTCACTTTTGGGGGGCCTTCAACAAGTTTTGAGAGGTTAAGAAACCTGGCCAAGGTCCCAGAACGAGTAAGGGCTGAGGATTGGGCGAAGGCCCGGGTGAGCTGGAGTCTGAGCTGTGACCTCCAAGCTATGTAGCACGGCACCCCCGTTTCTGCCTGTGGCTCGTCCCACTGACTTAACACTTGCTGAGCCTGGTGTGACGCTGTCTGTCTCCTGGAGACTGAGCACCCCCGTCACACAGCTAGCACGACACAGCTAGCACGACCCATCTGTAGTTGCAGTCTGGCACGTGGAAGGGATCAGGAGAAGTTTGCTGAGAGAATGAGGCAGCTTTCGTTTTGCCAAGGCAAGCCAATACCTCATTTTCTTGGACTAGTCATATTATCTGAGGGACGATATTTCCTCCCATTCCTCTTCATCGGTGCCACCGTCTCTCACCTCTGGGCCGTTGACAAGCCGAGCATGTTCCCAGCTGGGTACTCAGGTTTTATGGTGGTCACTGAGTATCTTTTATCAGTATTTCAGAAAGCTTTAGTGTTTTTTCCATAACTGAGTGACGATTTGTTGCTGTGAATTAAAGATTGATGAAAACTAACAACAGCAAAACAACTCTTTTTTTTTTTTCACCGTCTGTCTTCCCCAGAAGCATCTCTGAGAAGACAGTCTCTGGTGTGGATCTACCCAACCTTACGGGGTTCCTCAGACCCAGGAAAGGGAAATGGGGTGAACCATCATGACTCACTGATAAACAACAGCAGCGACAGCAATAAAAATAGCATCTTGACTTTATCTGCGGTTGTTGGCATGTTTCATTTTGCATTTCATGTGATGGGTGCTGGGATTAGACAGGCCACAACCCCCACCACAGTCGACTGGGAAATAACATCGCCCACCATGGTGCACTGTGATTAGCGAGGTAGGGGGAGAGGACAGACCTTGGCCTAGGGGTGGGGGCATAGTCTGAGGCGGCGGGGGGTAGTGATGGAAGGTGGCAGCTGCAACTGGAGTTTGGTGCGGCGCACAGACAACTGTTGCTGTGTCCGTAGCAACCCGGGTGGAGCCAGCAGGATTTGTACTCCAGCCCTCTGGTACCAAGCTCTGCTCCCTGCCGGCCCTGACTTCAGAGGCGTGGTGGAGTCGGGACATCCCCGAGGTACACCCACGTGGTCACAGTTTCTATTCAGAGGACCTTAAAACCACTGAGAGATGCAGCAGTGCATTCCAGCCCTCCGCCTGCCCCCACCCCCCTCTCACTCATTCCTTTTCTGATACCCAAAGCACTGGCTTAGTTGGAAAGACCATTCTATCCTGAGACTAAACAAAGGAACGGGATAGGAATCCACTGACTTCTGTGGCCTTGCATTTCAGCGGAGGTTCCAAGCAACAATGACCTAAGGGAGGTGTCTGAGCGGCACGGTGGGAAGGTGCAGAACTGTCTACCAGCTTGATAAATGATACACCCCATCGGGATTGTTGGAGAAAAACCAGCTCTGAGCTGCAGGAGCCATTGTCGCTGGGCTTTACTGGCAGGGCCTCATCCTGGGTGTTGGAAGGAGCCAGAAGGCCTAAGGTCGCATCGGGGTCTCAGCAGTCGTCCAGGGCAGGCCACATGTCAGTCAGCATTGCCACCATCCACGCCAGTCCTGGGAGGGAGCTTGTTCTCTCTTCCTGAGCGATTGTTACTTTGCTGGGAGACCAGAGGCGGGAGGAGCTCACCCCGGGCCACGCAGTCCTGCCCCTGTCTCCCCCACAGGGCGCTGGGAGACAGAACCGCATCACGCAAAAGACCGTGTTTGCCAGAGCCCCCAAATGTGCGACATCGATCCCCTGGTCTCAGGTTTCAGAAAAATGAGCCAAGGACGTAATGTCCGGTCCCGGGCATCTTTCCGTGGGTCTCCCCTCAGGGTTGACGTGGGTGCCTTGTATTTTTGGCTCAGTATTCCTGGCCCCAGCGATAGCAGGGGTTGTGAATTATGAACGCAGCAGCAACTGCTTTTAATCTCCCATGAAACAAAACCAGTGTGTCTTAGACCAGCAGCTGCTGCGATCTGGCTACCTTGGGCTGACGTCAATGCGAGTCATTCCAGGCCAAGGGCGCCACTCAGGAAGCTTAAAAGTGATACCGAAAACAAATTTGCATTTTTTCCTTTCACGGGAACTCAGCCACTCTCTGTTCCACCGAGATGTTTTTCGCTGGCCTCTGCGTAGCTTGTGTGTGGAGCAAACACAGCTTGCACTGCCGCTGGAAGGCAATTTTAGTTTTTGTCCTATGTTGCCCCCTTTAAAGTTTATTCAGCCGGACTCATGTTCCCTGGCCCGGGATGAAAACCCTGGCAGGCTAGGGCTTTTCTGCTCCTCTTAGGAAATAGTCTGTCCGATGGATGCTTTAAATGGAAAACAGTCTCAATTTGGAATTTCGAGGTCCAGGCCAAGATATTAGTCAAAACTCTAAAATTTGACATCCCACTCTTTCCCTGGCTCCAGCTGGTGGCTGCATGGGAAAGGGGCGGTGCTAGCCTCTCTCCTCCCCTGCGGCCCCCCCCCCCTTGGAGGTTGGAGCCGAGTGAGGGCGTCGAGGGACCGGATCGCTCTTACCTGTGGGGGTGCCTGGGTAGCTGGGTCTTCATTCTTTGAGCCTGGCTGAGGGTGAAAGCTGTCCCTTTTCCTGGTGAGACTGTCTTCCATGGGCCTGCATTTCCTTGACCCTTTTCTGGGTGGTCACTTGAGACTTTTTTCTTCGTCCAGCTTTTTCCTGCCGGGGTCTCTGCCCCTCCAGGAGACCTTATCGATCGGGCCCCTAGAGGACCCCATACTGGTCTACTTTCCATGTGGCCTACATCTGATTCTGATCTTTTAGTCTCATTTGTCTGACAGGCTCTGGGACGGAGGGGGACAGCAGCCATTGCTTGCTCCTGGTTCTGGCATCAAAACAGGCAGCAGTCGGCCTGTGTATGAGTTTCCTGCAGCTGTTGTAACAAAGGACCACAGACTGGATGGCTTCAAACAGAAATGCAATCTTCCACAGTTCTGGAGGGCTGAGGTCTGGAATCAGCATCACGGGGCTGAAACCAGCACAGCCATGTTGCCTCTGGGGGCTGCAGGGGAGAATCCACACTTGGCCTCTTGCAGCTTCTAATGGCTGTCGGCGCTCCTTGGATGGTGGCCACATCGCCCCAGTCTCCACCTCTGCGGTCACCACGCCTTCTCCTCTGTGTGTGGTTGAATCTCCCTTTGTCTTCCTCTGATCAGGATATGGGTAATTGCATTCAGGGCTCATGTAATCTCATTGAGCGATAATCTAGGATAATCTTCCCATCTCCAGATCCTTCATTTAATCACATCTGCAAAGACCTCTTTCCAAATAAGGTCACATTTATGGGTACCAGGGATTAGACCTGACATCTTTGGGGCTGTTATCAGTCTACTGCAGCCTGACTCTCACCCTCTGGATTTCCCAGCTGGTGAAGGGCCCCCTCCCGCCTTTTCTCAGCTAGAGGGAGTCACATAGAAAGCTGAGTAGCTTTGTGGAAACCCCCAACAAGTTTGAGGTGAGGGAGCAGGCCCCCACTTCCCTTTAAAAAGCACGGCTTTCTCTACAGACATACCTCTCAGAAAATCCTCTCTCAAAACATCTCTAAACCAGCAGACTCTATATTCTTCAGGGGATGAGGAGGCTCCAGGGCCACAGATCTGGTTCCAGACCACTTTCTGTCACCTCAAAACTAGCTTGGAGTCCAAAGGGTCACTTTGAATGTTCTGCTGCTTTGCTGTGAAATTATTAGTGGTTAATGCTGCCCAGAGCTGAGGGCTCTAAGGCTGTGCAAAGTGTGGCCTGCATAGGGAGCCCACGGAGAGGCCACTGGGGGCTGAAATCCAGCCAAGCTCTGCCTGACAAGCCTGATGTCTGGCAAAGGATTCCCCATTTATGGGGAGCATGGGCACCTCTTGTGAGTTCCAATGACACACAGAGGGGCTGCCTGTGGCTCTCTCTGGGTGACCCCTGCCCTCTCTGGGCACTGACTTCATCCTGTTCTTACACAGCCCGGGGCTTGCCAGTGGGTAGCTCGGTGATGCAGATGCTGCAATACGGCTGTGGAACACCAGGGACAAATTTTGCAAACACACTTCAGTCTCTGGATTTTCAACTTGCAACAGGGGTGCTGATGTAGAAATCTCTTACTCCACAAGTTAGCACATTGTCGTTTGATAAGGAGTCAATTTTTTTTGGTTTTTCTTTTAAGTTGGAGTCTCACTCTGTCTCCCGGCCACTGCAGCCTCGATCTCCTGGGCTTCAGCGATCCTTCCGCCTCAGCCTTCCAAGTAGCTGGAACTACAGGCGTGTGCTACCACACCCGGCTAATTTTTTTGATTTATTGTAGAGATGAGGTCTCGCCAAGTTGCCCAGGCGAGTCTCGAACCCGTAGGCTCAGCCTCCCAAAGCGCGGGATAACAGGCTGAGCCACCGAGCCCGATTAGGAGTCAATGTTTGTGTGAACGAAGCAGAGATGGACAAACTGGTTTGGAAAGAAAATGTACTTCCCACCTCATAGAATGGGGGAAAAAAACCAACCAAACAAAAAAACAAATTTGTTCAGAGGGTTCCAGAATGTTTAGATAACAAATTCTTTTATCTCCTTCTTCCACCTTAGCAGTGAAGACAAGTGGCCTGTCTCTTGGCAGCTAAAATAGAGAATGAAAAATCAAAAGACTTGGGCTAAACTCCTAAAGACTTGGGTATGCCGGTTAACACGAAAGCCATTTGTTCACAGGGTCACCTGTGAAAACTGCAGTTTCTAGAAGAAACCGACATATATCAGTAGAGATATCATTCAAGCTGACAAGATCATCAAAGGCTGAACCTGCTCAGAACATATCAGCACTACTTAGTTATTTTTTTTATTTGCTGAAACATTTCTTTTTCCCCCTTTTTCTCCTTTTATCACCCCGAGCCCCTTCCAATGACTTGAAAGATAATTCGAGTCTTCTCATATTCACTCCCAACTCATCTTATTCTTGATTCTCGGAACCATGATGTCATTGGCTCGGATGATGGTCTGTTCTGAATGGCCCAAATCTCTTTTATTTGGATAATTCTGGGGAGAATTGAGGGAGATCTGGAGACAGCTTCAGGGGCCAGGTTTTTTTCTAGGTGAATCAGCCTGAAATCTGTTCCCTGGTGTATTTGTTCCCTGCTCAGCTGCCATAACAAAGTACCACCGACTGGGTGGCTTAAACAAGATAAATTTATTATCTCATAGTCCAGTATCAAGATGTTGGCAGGACTGGTTTCTCTGAGGCCTCTCTCCTTGGCTGACAGATGACCATCTTTCCCCTGTGTCCTCACAAGATCCTCCCTCTGTATACGTCTGTGTCCTAGTTGCCTTTTCTTATAGGAATACCAGTCAAATTTGATTAGGGCCCACACTAGTGACCTTGGTTAAATCTTAACTGTCCCCTGTCTTCAAACATACTCATGTTCTGAAGTCTTGTTGGTTAGGATTTCAACATATGAATCCGGGGGAGTGGTGAACCCAATTCAGCCCCTAACACCAGGTATCAGGCACTTTACATGCATGATTTCAAGTAATCAAGCCCCAGTGACACTATAAGGTAGATATATATGACTGTCCCCATCCATATATATGATGAAACCGAGGCCCCCAAAGATTAGGCAACCTGGCCACGGCCATGCAATTAGTAAATGGTGGAGACATGAGTCAAACCAGAGCTGTGTGCCTGAGCTCGTGGTCTTCCATGGCTCTGCACACCTGCTGGGGCCAGTGGCTGTCTGGCATGAGTGGTGCGGAGTGAGGAGGCGAAGGTGGCATATTACAAGCCGGCACTAAAAATAAAGCACTGGAGGTCACATGCCCATGCAGAGTCAGCCCGAAACTCTCCTTTCCATTCCCCTGTCCAATGCCCTTTGCATCTCCTTTCCCCCAGGTTGGTCCTTACCTTCACATCTAGCTTAGCTGTAACTATTGGCAGGAACTGGAGAGGTTCCCTCTTCCTAGAAAGGAGGGGGCCTCTGTGGAAAAGCCTGGGGAGAAAGAAGCAAAAAAGGCGACTCGGGGCCGTGGAGAGTTCCCTTCCCTGACTTAGGGCAGGGGAAGAAAATAGCCCGGAGGTTGGAGGAGGACAATCAGAGGAAAGAAACCCCTGGAAGATCAAGACATCTATGAGCGGAGAAAGGTGGACACTCGTACCTCCTTCCCTGGCATCCAATCTCATTCTGGTCCAGAGCAGCTGAGTCCTCATCCAGGGTTTCCCGGTGTTATAAGCTGAATTTTGTCCCCCCGAATTCATAATTTGAGGCCGTCAGCCCCAAGGTAAGGCAATTAAAAAGTGGTCACGAGGTTGCATCCTAACCCAATGTGATGGGTGTCCTGAGAAGAGGAGAACAGAACACAGACACATGGAGAGAAGA
>CAUYQG010149771.1:0-24540 GCA_963574415.1 Tarsius wallacei | reverse complement strand
TTTTTTTTTGAGTTGGAGTCTCACTCTGTCGCCCAGACTGGAGTGCAGTGGCCGCTCCCGGCCACCGCAGCCTCGACCTGCTGGGCTCCAGCGATCCTTCCACCTCAGCCTTCCAAGTAGCTGGAACTACAGGCGCGCGCTACCACGCCGGGCTAATTTTTTTGCCTTATTGTAGAGATGAGGTTTCGCCTGCCCAGGCGGGTCTCGCACCCGCGGGCTCAGGCAATCCACTCACCTCAGCCTCCCAAGGCGCGGGATTACAGGCTGAGCCACCGAGCCCAGCTAACACAATTTTTTTTTTTTTTTTTTTTTATCCAGACCAACTTCTGTGGGCAATATGGTTGGTTTCATGTTTTTGCTATTGTGAATAGAGCTGCAACAAACATACGTGTGCAGGTATCTTTTTTGTAAAATGGTTTGAGTTCCTCTGGGTATATTCCCAAAAGGAGAATTCCTGGGTCATATGAAAGGTCAATTTTTAGTTCTTTCAGAAACTGACACAAGGTCTTCCAAAGTGGTTGCACTAGTTTGCATTCCCACCAGCAGTGTAGAAGTGTTCCTTTTTCTCCACATCCTCGCCAGTATTTGTTGTTGTTTGTTTTATTAATGATGGTCATTCTTACTGGGGTTAGGTATTATCTCAATGTGGTTTTGATTTTCATTTCTCTGATGATGAGTGAGGCTGAGCCCTTTTTCACATGCCTGTTGGTTGCTTCTTTTGAGAAGTGTCTATTCATGTCTTTTTAATGGAGCTGTTTGGTTTTTTCCTTTTGGTGTGTTTGAGTACTTTGTGGATCCTACATGTTAGGCTTTTGTCCAATATACAGTGGCAAATATTTTTTCCCATTCTGTGGACTGTCTCGTTGTTCTCTTGATGGTTTCTTTTGCTTTGCAGAAACTCATTAGTTTGATGAGGTCTCACTTGTCTATCTTATTTCTTTTGTTTGTTTCTTTGTTTTTTGAGTTGGAGTTGCCCAGACTGGAGTAGAGTGGCACCCTCCCGGCCACTGCAGCTTCGACCTGCTGGGCTCTGGCAGTTCTTTCACCTCAGCCTCTCAAGAAACTGGAACCACAGGCGTGCACTACCACACCTGGTTAATTTTTAATTTATTGTAGACATGAGGTCTCGCCAAGTTGCCCAGGTGGGTTTCGAACCTGTGAGCTCAGGCAATCCACTCACCTCGGCTCCCAAAGTGCTGAGATTACAGGCTGAGCCACCAAGCCTAGCCTATCTTAATCCTTAAGGTATGGGCATTTGGGGTTCTGAAAAGGAATTGGTTGCCAGTTCCAATTTCCATAGGGTGTCTCCTGCATTTTCTAATTCTTATAGTTTGAGGTTTTATTTTTAGGTCTTGGATACATTTAGAGTTGATTTTTGTGTAAGGTGATAGATAGGGGTCATGATTCAGTCTTCATCATGTGATTAGACAGTTTCCCCAGCACCATTTACTGAATAGGTTCTCCTCTCCCCAGTGGTTGTTGTTGGAGACTTTGTCAAAGATGAGTTGGTTGAGAAACTGAGACTTTGCTTCTGGAATCTCTATCCTGTTCCATTGGTCTATGTGCCTGTTCTTGTGCCAGTACCATGCTGTTTTGATTACCATAGGCTATTAGTAATGTTTGAAGTCTGGATGTGTGATACCTCCTGCTTTGTTCCTTTTGCTAAGGATTGTTTCGGCTATTTGTAATCGATTATGTTTCCATATGAATTTCTGTATGCTCATTTCCAGGTCTGAGAAGAATGATGTTAGTAATTTAACGGGTATTGCATTGAATCTGTAGATTGCTTTTGGTAGGATGGACGTCCAAAAAATGTTGATTCTTCCTATGCATGAGCATGGAATATTTTTCCATTTGTTTGTGTCTTCTTGGATTTATTTGAGCAGTGTTTTGTAGTTCTCATTGTAAAGGTCTTTCACTTCTCTGGTAAGGAAGATGCTGAGGTATTTCTTCGGGGTGGTGGCTATTGTGAATGGAATTGTGCTTTTAATTTGGGTCTCTGTCTGCTTGTTGTTGGTGTCTAGGAATGCAATTGTATTTTGCACATTTATTTTGTACTCTGAGACTTTGTCAAAGTCCTTTATCAGTGCAAGCAGGTTTTTGACAGATTTCCTTGGATTTTCAAGGTATAGAATCTTATCGTCAGCAAAGAGGGATAACTTGACTTCCTCTTTTCCTATATGGATACCCCTGATTTCCTTCTTTTGTCTAATTGCCTGTGCTAGGACTTCCAATACAATGTTAAACAAGATGTGTGAGAGTGGGCAGTCTTGTCTTGTTCCAGATTTTAGGGGAAATGTTTCCAGTTTCTGTCCATTTAGCAATATGTTAGTTATAGGTTTATCGTAGATGACACTTAATATTTTGAGGTATGTTCCTTCTATACTTAGGTGTTTGAGGGTTTTTATCAAGAAGGGATGCTGGATTTTATCAAAAATATTTTTCTGCATCTACTAATATAATCATGTGGTTCTTGTTTTTACAACGGTTGACGTATTTATACATTTTTGATCTTGTGAATGCTGAGCCCAGCTCTGCATCCTGGGGATGAAGCCTACTTGGTCATGTTGGATGATTTTCGAGATGTGTTTTTGGATCTAATTTGCTAGAATCTTGTGGAGGATTTTTGCATCTATGTTCATTAGAGATATTGGTCTGTAGTTCTCTTTTTTATTGAATCTATACCCAGTTTGGGTATCAGTGTGATGTTAATTTCGTAAAATGATTTTGGGAGAATTCCATCTTTCTAAATTGCCCAGAATGCTTTTAAAAGGACTGTTATCAGTTCTTCCTTGTATGTTTTGTAGAATTCTAACAGAAAGAGCTTTTTTTGTAGGTAGTTTTTGTATGACAGAGTAAAATTCCTGGGTTGTTATTGGTCTATTTAGTGTCTCAATGTCTTCTTGTTTCAACCTGGGAAGGTTGTGTGATGTAAGAAAGTCTTATGATTCATTTACTTTATCAAGCTGGTTTCCATATAGGTGTGCATGGTAATCTCTGATAATCTTTTGTATTTCTTTGGAGTCAGTTGTAATTTGATCTTTTATATTTCTGATTGTGTTTACTTGGGGTTTTTCTTTCTTTTTCTTGGTCATTCTGGCTAGGGGTCCACCAATCTTGGTCATTCTTTCAAAGACACAGCTTTTGTTTTGTTGATTTCTGTATGATTTTTTTGTCTTGTATGTCCCGTATTTGGGCTCTTATTTTGGTGATTTGGATTTTTCTGCTAAAGTTGGGTTTTTTTTAAAGTTAGACTCCCCACTTGTGATTTTTCCATTTTCTTGATGTGTGCTCGTAGAGAAATAAATTTCCCCTCTTAGAACTGTTTTCATGACACCCCAGAGGTTTGGTAAGATATTTCTTCATTTTCATTTGTTTCCAGGAATATTTTAATTTCAGCTTTGATTTCAGTGTTGACCCAGTAGGTGTTCAGCATCATGCTGTTTAGTGTCCATGTTTTTGTGGGCTTTGGGGAAATGTTGCTGGTGTTGATATTAATTTTTACTCCGCTGTTGTCTGAGAATATGCATGGCAAGATTTCCAACTTATGGGATTTGCTTATGTTTGATTTATGATCATAGATGTGATTGATCTTGGAGTACATCCCCTGTAATAATGAACAAAATGTATATTCTATGGTTGTTGGGTGGAATAATCAATAGGTATCTATTAAGTCCAATTTGCCAAGTATCAAGTTTAGGTTCTGGATCTCCTTGTTGATTTTTTTGCCTTGATGTTCTATCTAGGGCTGTTAGTTGGGCATTCAATTCCCTGATATAATAGTGTTAGAGTCAATTATCTTTTTTTAGTTTGCTTAGTAGTTGCTTTATAAATGCTGGTGCTCCTGTGTTGGGTGCATATATGTTAGGATGGACATGTCTTGCTGATAGATTGAATCTTTTATCATTTGTAGTGTCCTTTTGCATCTTTTAAAATTTTTAATATATTAAAGGTTGTTTTGTCTGATATTAAGTTAGCAAATCCTGCCTTCTTTTGTGATCCATTTGCCTGGAAACTCGTTTTTCATCCTTTAAATTTGAGTCTGTCTGTGTCCCTTATAGTGAGTTGAGTCTCCTAAATGCTGTAAGTAATTGGGTCATGGTTTCTTAAAAACTTTGCCATTCTGTGTCCTTTTAGTGATGCATTTAATCCATTCACATTCTGGCGGATTTCTGAAATGTGGCTGTTTATCGCTGTCATGAAGTTCTTATAAATTTTTTTCTTTGTTTGCTTGTTTTCTTTTGGCTTTGGGGTTGATGTACACATGCGTTTTCAAGTTTCTTGTTATGCTATATTCTCTGTTGATTCTGTGTTCTGCTCTCTTTTGCTTTTTTCTTCTGTGCTTAAACTTTTTTTAGTGTCTCCTGTAGAGCTGGTCTAGAAGTTGCATCTTAGAGATTGGATATCTGGGAAGGATTTTAATTCTCCATCACTGATAAAGCAGAACTTGACTGGATAGGAAATTCTTGGTTGAAATTGTTTATCTATGAGGACTTTGAATACGGGGCTCCAGTCCCTTCTTGAGTGTTTCTGTTGATAGGTCTGCTGCTATTCTGATTGGTTTTCCCTGGTAGGCATTCTGACATTTCTCTCTTGCTGCCTTCAGGATTTTTTCTTTTGTGCCTACTTTGTGTAGGTGAATTACTATGTGTCTAGTGGTTGGTCTTCTTATTTGATGTCTTGTGGGGGTTCTCTGTATCTCTTGTGCTTGACTGGTCACATCTCTGGTGTGAGATGGGAAAAGTTTTCTTGGATAATCTCCTGGAATACTTGCTCCAAGTTGTTCTCCACTTCTCTTTCTTCTTCTGAGATGCCAATCAGGTGTAGTTTCGGCCTCTTGATATAATCACACATCTCATGCAGGCTTTGTTCTTTCCTTCTGAGTCTTCTTTCTCTGTTTTTTTAAGTTAATTCATGTCCTAGTCTTCTAGTTCTGAGATTCTCGCTTCAGCTAGACTAATGCTACTTTCCATGCTTGTCATCTTTTTATTATTTCATGGATGAAAATTTTTTATTGACAAAATCTCTGTTACAAGTTCTTTCAGTGTTGCATCTTGTGTTTCTTGAGTCTTGTTCAATTTTTCCATTCATTCCCTAATCCCTGTCATATTCTGGGGCCAGTCATTGGTGACTTCCATTGTTTGGGCACCAAGGTCTTATTTTTCAGGAGTTTTGTCTTTGGTACACTTGAAATTTCCTGAGGTCTTCCTTTGATTTTTTTCCCTCATTTGTGACAGATCTTTTGTTTTTCTTTTTAGTTCTATTATTCAGTGTCAGTGGAAGAGGTTTCCCTTCTGATGTTTTCTCAGTCCTCTATTCTTTCTTGATCTGTCTTTGGATTTGTTCTATTTTGAAATAGGACTGTGGATGGGAAGCTTTGTTGTGTCTTGTAGTTTTTGAAATTTGAATAAAGTAGGGGATGGGGTACTAGGATTCAGAAACTACTTG
This sequence comes from Tarsius wallacei, assembly GCA_963574415.1. Classification (NCBI taxonomy): domain Eukaryota; kingdom Metazoa; phylum Chordata; class Mammalia; order Primates; family Tarsiidae; genus Tarsius; species Tarsius wallacei. The sequence continues at coordinate 19,092 of CAUYQG010149771.1, read as the reverse complement.
CAAATTACAATATTTACTTTTGTGGTATGTGTTCCCTGAGACCCACTACCCACCACCAATCTGTATGAAAATGTCAAGCAGAACCAATGCAAAAAACAGTATACACTCACACACACATACATACATAAACATCCCAAAACAAACTGGAATAACAACAAAGTGTAACCAAAGAAACAACAAGAAAAAAACAAGAAAACACACAAACACATGCCTAGCACAAAGTGAATAGCAAAGAAAAACAAAGACCAGAGTGGGGAAAAAAGGAATTCAGATCGAACCCTCACACATATACTGACACACACCTTAAACTATATGAAATAAAAATTTAAAACCCCAGAAAAACAAAAGAGCAAAAACAAACCAACAGTAACAACAAAATTGAAAGATGAACACTCAATCATTCACATACATACATAAACAGAAATCAGAAAATAAAAGAAGAAGCAGAAAAAGAAAAGAAAACAATTTTGGGGAGGATGCAGATCAAACCCTCACATCACATTCATGCACAAAGGAAAAATATTTTTAAAACAGATCAACTAATAAGCAAACAGTCATAATATTTTTTAAATTTTTTTTAAAAATTGAAAATTAAAAAAAAACCCTGCCTTCTTGTGGCAGGCTCTGTAATTGTTCCAGTAATCAGGTCTTTCCTGCAGAGCCACCTCTTTGCCTCTCTCCTCAGTGTCTGAAGCAGGAGAGGAGGAGGGACAGTGAAGGTGGGTGGGGCTGCAGTCCTACCTTCCCACTCTTGTATGGTCAGGGAGATCTCCTCTGGTGGGGAGGTATGGGATTGTCTCTTCCACAGGTATGTACTTGCAGGGGGTGCCCCAGCTAGGCTTCTCCAGGAATGGAGTTCTCCTATTGCCACTGGTGTCAAGGTTCTGTCTGGGTTTTTCCCTCTCAGTCGTAGCCCAGCTGTGTGGGTCTGATGTTCAGAGGATTGCTGGTGAGGAGGTGGTTTGTGTCTACCCTGGACTCACCACTGATTTCTTTGGAGTTCTTCCTTGTTTGTGACTGAATCAGAGTAGGGGGTGGGGCGCCTGAAACTCAGGACTTGTCAGGGCCCTCTGAAGTTTGTGCTTTCAGGATATTCCCTCTTGGTCACCATTAGTCCCTGAGTAGTTGATCTGCCTGTCACAGAGATCGGGCTTGTTGCTCCATGGTGAGCAAGTTGGAGCACTTTCCTGCCATGCCTTTAAGATGGTGGTGGGGTGTCTCTTTTGTCTTCTTTCATGGGACTTTGCCTCTGGACTTCCTCTGCAGCCCCTGCTGCGAGTGCCCTACCAGGCGCTGAAGTTTGAGGCAAAGTCAGGAGCAGGCAGTCCCTCTCCTGCTGCAATCATGAGGGAGACACTGTGGTGATGATTTCTCTCTGCTGCTTTTTTACAGAAAAACTTTTGTCTGTTTTTAAAAAAATAATGATGCTCAGCTTCTGTGACCTGGGAAGATTCAGGTATGAAGCAGAGAAGCTACAGCACCAACTGTTGCAACAGGGGCCCGGCCACTTGCTCATGAACCCCCATTTAGCCAGTGTCTCCCAGAATTTTCTTCCTAGAAAGGGTCAGTTGATTTTTTTAAAAAGGAAAGAAAAAGAAAATGGTGTTCAGCTTCTGTTTTCTGGGAATTGCTATGGTCCAAATCCAGCAGCTGTGGCACCAGCAACCAGGGGAAAAATTAAACTGTCACAGAAATCATAGTTACTTTGTTAACAGAAGGTGGAGGAGAAAACATTTTAGAATTATTATTGTCTGTATAGTTGTCCCAAACATCCAAGACATTGCAAACAATTGAATTTCTAAGTTATAATTTAGGAAGAATGAAAAACAATGGACACACATATACACCCACATATAATTTTTTTCTAATAAGAGAATAATGATACTTTTGTGGAATAAAAAATAAAAATTAGGTTTAATTCGCACATAATATATTTCAATGAAGGACAGAACCAAACAAATAAAAAAGGAAAAAAAATCAACAATTCAAAGATGTAATACAGGACAACATTCCATAAAGAAAAGGAAACACATTTATAGACTGCAACATACACTACTCCCTTTGCAAAGACAAAGAATGGTAAACAGCAAGATGTATTCCAGAAAATCCATTGCTCCTTATAAAAAAAGGCAGAATTCGGCATGAATGTTACAAAATCAAATAACATATAAAGAAGGAAATATATTTTCTTGAGTTTTCTTCACATTGAAGTCTTGCATTTTTAAAGAAAAAAATACCCTTTAAAGCATTTAAGTGTGGAACAGGTGAACCAAAGGTTTTCAAGCAAATTGTCATCAAAATATAAAGTGAACAGTTAAAGCAATCAAAATGTTTTTAAAAATTGGGGAGCACAATTCCCAGATTTTTTTTTCCCTTTGGAGAACCTTTTAGAGTAACTGTGTCAGTTTTGATACTACCTGTTTTATATCATTTTTTTGAACAATAAGGATAATTCATCATTTCCAGTCAGTAGGAAGCACAGACCTCAGAGTATTTTCTATGTTGTCACCATGTCAGTTTTGTCTTTTGGTAAATAGCTGCAGTATCTCCAGATACTATAACAAAACAAGGCAACCCTGAGATTCAGAAAATAACCAACTTTATTTACATATTTGCCCCCAATTTTTTAAAAAAATATTTTTTTCTAGTAGTCCCACAGTACTTGATCTTTCATTATTACTCTTTACTCAGAATTATGTGATATTTATACCCATGCAACATCAGTATCCAGAAACTTAGTATCAAACGGTTAAGCAAGAAATAGAATAAAAACTTGAAATACATAAGGACATAAAGCACGAAGTCCAATTATTTCTCTAGAGTTACACTAGGGAGAAAAAGCATTTACCAGTCATAGTACATAGGTATTCACTTTGGATCTCCAAATATATATATACATATAAATTTAATTAAGAATAAAATAAGCCAGGGTGCCTGAATGAAGCATATTTGTATACCTAACCCTTAACTGTACCCCACAATATCAATATAAAAAATATTGATATATAAAATAAATAAATACATAAATAAGTAGGAGCTACAAAACCTATAAAATGGTATAGTGGACATTGGAAACTCAGAATGGGGTGGGTGGGAGGTGGTAGAGGGATGAAAAATTACTGTTGGGTATCGTGTGCACAGGTTGGTGTGTAGGGTACACTTAAAGCTCAGACTTCTTCACCATTATACAATGCAATCATGTAACCAAAACTCATTTGTAACCCTAAAACTTTGAAATAAAAAAAAATTAAAGAGTGAAAGAAAGAAAAAAAAAAGAATAAAATAAGCCAAGAGTGGTGGTATGCACCTAGAGTCCCAGCTATTCAAGATGCTGAGGCAGGAGAATTCTTTGAGCCCAGAAGTTCGGGGCTGTGGTAAGCCATAATTGTACCACTGCAGTTCAGCCTGTGTGACAGAGTGAGTCATGATCATGACACTGTACTCACCAGCCTGGGTGACAGAGTGAGACCCAGACTCAATATACGTGTACATATATACACATATGTGTATATATGTATGTATATACATAAATTTATTTTAAAAATAAAATATTTTACGTACTCTATATTTGAAGTGTTTTATCTCCCCATCAATGATTCTACACTTGCATACACATGCACCTTTGATTTTGCTGTTGTCTTGAATTTCATGATTGTTATTTCTATATATTTACTAAACATATCTACTCATATTCCTATTTTTAGTCTTTTACAAATACACAGTACAATGTTCTTTGTATCTTTCTGCAGCTACTTGATATATTCAGCTATATAATAATTTTTGTTTGTGTTACTTTAGCATTTCTAACATTGCTAGTATAATGAATCTTTTTATATTTATTTTAGTCTATCATATTGACAATAATTATATTACCATAAAAGTACTACTTTTGAAACTCCTACTCAACCATCAAGTCTTAATTTAAATGTTTATTTCCCATGAATCTTTCTAGATTCTTTGGCCAGGACCTTTGGCTACTTTGTGTATCTATAGCATGTGGTTAATATCTCCCTTCTAGAACTTATGTTATTTTTTGTAGTATGATATTTATGTACAGTATGTTTGCTTGTATGTGCATTATTAGTAAAAATTCTTGGTCTAATTCTTATTCTTATTTCTAATATAAACCATTAATTTGCTATTTTTGAACCTGAATCAGCTTTTGAAAAGATAAAAGAAGAGGAAGGTTGTATGAAACTAGAAATGATTGAAGAATTAAAAGACTAGACAGTTAATAAGTCAAGAAAAGGATAGCATGTGAGGAATAGGATTAGCATAGTTTGTTAAAGAAGAAAGAAAACATATCAAAGCTATATAGGCTACATAAAGTTTAGGGAAAGAAAATGAAGGGTATTTTTTGTTGTGTTTTTTTCTCAATCTCTTCTATCTTGAACATCGTGTATATTACTTTTGTTTTTAATTATGCTAATACCATTCCTTTGAATTTTTAATCCTTAAGGCTAATTTGCGTTCTAATCATATGGAGTTCTTTTCTCATTCAATCACAGTCTAAGAAAAGGAAAGAACTGTATTCATTTATTCATTCATTCACTCATTTATTGATTCATTCATTCATTGAACATTTATTTCGTGTCATGCTATATACTAGATGTTTGGGACTATTCAATTAATAAAATAAAATAAATATATCTGCCCTCAAAAGACTTGCATTCTAGCATGGAAAAATATAACAACAAAATAAAAGTCCTTATATAATTATAACAGTTCTGTAGTAAGTTAGATGCCGATAAGGGCAATAGATAAATCGTTACAGTGCTTCTTCAGACCTGAAATGACAAAAATAAGTAAATCAACTCATCTCACATAAAAATATTTCTATATCGTCACTTTCCCTCTTTAACACATGGCTGCTACTGAGTGTGAAGTCTCTCTCAGAAATTTTCCAAGTACATTTAACATAGATTAACACACTTTCTGAAAGATTGTGCAAATCCCTGACACTTCTTCACACCTATTATTGACCTCCATATATATATATAACTGAAAAAATAGAGAATACGCTTCAGAAAAAGTTTTTCTTGATCTACTAGGATGGAAGTAAGTATGCATTTCATTTTAATGCCGCATAAATCTTTGCTGTATGTGAAAGTAAACATAGTTATCTCTTGCAGGGATTGACTTTGCACTATATAATCTGGTTAAGCTGTTTCTGTAAAGCTGTTATCAGGTTGTGTGATGCTGGGATTTGATGGCCAGAGAACAGCAGATAGTCAGCAGAGGAAGATGAATATAAGGTGGGGGGAGAAAAAGACCAAGCTGGCATCCACGAGAATAAGCTGCCGTCTTGGAAGACAGAAAAACATCTGTTTCAGTTATGATTGTCTCTTACCTTGATGGAGGTGAGGGGACCTTTCATTATAAAGCAAAACACATTAAATTGGGCTCAAGATTCAGACCAACTGAAAGAGGATGCAAGCAATGTGGAGTGATTGTAGGTACATCGGCAGCTTCACAATGATAAGGAGAGCCAACAGAGAAACAGTGATGTGCATGAGGTACAGAAATTGGCTGCTCCTTCACTATTGCCCTCCAAATCTCAGATAAGAATCTCTCTCAGGGCCCACACCAACTGAAAACAATCTGGAAACTAATACTAGGAAATGTGGTTTATAAATTGACACATGGCAACGCCCTCATAGACAAGGTTGCTGCGTTTCTTTGACTATTTTCCCAGAAAAAATTATTTTGTGAACCAATTTCCTTGGCTATGTCTGCAAATAATTTTTGGAAAAGTAGACTCTAAAGAGTTTTGCTGTTTTTCACTACAGAGGTATAATTTACTTATATGGATGAATGTTTCAGTTTTAAATACATCGTTTGGAATATTGTAGAGGCAACATTTCTTGTGTTAGTTAATTCATTCATAAATTTATATTAGAAAATTTCCGTTATATTATGATATGATAACAGAAACAAAAATTACAATCTTTTAAAATAAGTGTTTCTGCATATTTTCATACAAGCTCCAAAAAAGTGAATGGACTCCAATGTTTCCATTCTTTTTGTCACTTGGTCAGTGATATATTCCATGGAGTGAGGAACCTATTGGGTCCTTCCTGGAGTTCATTTCAGGCCTTTCTGGTCTTGATAGCCAAGACATCTGTGAGTTACAGAAGTGGGAGACTTATTTAATAATTCAGGCCAAGAAATATTTTCCTCTTTCTAACAGCATTACAATTTCCTTTGAAAACTTATATTTTCCCTATTGAAAAAATTTCATCAGAAAAGTTGCCTTTTTTTTTAAAAGCAGGATCTATTGAGAGGACAGACAAACTCCCACAGTGGGAGGGGACCTGAAGGGTTGCCCCCAGATCTGCCTTTTTTTTCTAACAGAGGGGGAGACATGGCGCTCAACCGAGGACAACTGAAATTATATGATAATTTAAAAAGTTAATGATTATGAAGTCAGCTAGTACCCTAATTTTAATTAATAATAATTAGTGCAAGACTTACTTCATATTCAAATAAAGTTTTCTAAAGACCAGGTATATAAACCTTTGTGGATAGTTTATTTTTACCCTGTCCATCCTGGCATTATAACTGATAACAAAAGTTCAATACTGTAAAAAAAAAAAACTGTTGGCACAATAAATAAGCTGAAAAAAATAAATCCAAGGTAGCATAACACATTCTTTTTGACAGTCAAACAATAATCAATACCAGTCTAATCTTGTCAAGAGGCTGAAAGCACATGCCATTTATTGTTTATTTTTTTCCAGAAATTTAAATCTTTGCCAGATATTCTTTTCTTTTGTTTGTGGTCATAGAATTTGACAGTCATATACAGTAAGAGGAATTAACAATAGCATATAAAAATATAAATTCAGAAACTATTTTTTTATAGGATGGCATTTTGAAGAAAATTAAATTGACATTAATTGCCTTTTAGAGAAGTCTTTTTCAAAGTGTGATCTACAAACGTGCATTGGGTCCCTCCAAGGTCTTAGGCATCCATTAGATCAAAAGTATTTTCATTATAATTAGTTTATTTGCTTTTGTGTGTGTTAACATTTGCCCTAATATTATAAACTCAAAGTTGAGTTAAACAACTACTGATGCTTTTCATGAATCAAGACACCAAACCCTTCTAATAATCATTGTGTTTTTCACCAGTAAGTATTCCTTATAAAACAAAAACAAATAGCAATTAATATTCATCTTTAATGAAGATATGGAAATTATTAAATTTTAGCAACAGTGTACATGAATTTTTAACATTATGTGTGAGAAAACCTTAATAATGCTTAACATACCAACTGTACATAACAAAGTACAATTGTCACCTTAAGTAAAATCACCTGACTGATTTGAAAACAAAACTAGTCATCTTTTCAAAGGAACCACAAATCTTATTTGAAAAAATAAGAAGCAATGTGTAATTAAACAGATTCACTTGGTGGGTATTTTCTCAAAATTGAACTGAGTGTGACTTTGTAGTAAAGTAACTTAAAATTTGAACTTAAGAGCAAACATTAGAATTTTTTTTAAAGTGTATCTACCACTCTGAGCTTGACAACTAACTTCCAATACTTAAATACTTTTTTGATGAGAAAATTAATGAATGTGGTTATCTTGATATTGTCTAATAAAATGTGTTAACCTTAGGATATGCTTTTATGATTCAAAGAACCAATATTTTTCTTTTTGAGTTGGAGTCTCACTCTGTCGCCCAGACTGGAGTGCAGTGGCCGCTCCCGGCCACCGCAGCCTCGACCTGCTGGGCTCCGGGGATCCTTCTGCCTCAGCCTTCCAAGGAGCTGGAACTACAGGCGCGCGCTACCACGCCTGGCTAATTTTTTCAAATTTATTGTAGAGAGGTCTCGCCAAGTTGCCCAGGCGGGTCTCGAACCTGCGGGCTCAGGCAATCCACTCACCTCAACCTCCCAAAGGCGCGGGATTACAGGTTGAGCCACCGAGCCCGGTTTGAACCAATATTTTTCAAATGGCAAATGTAATGTTTTACAAAACCATGCGTGGGTAAGATGTGTTCAAAATGTACACAAGCCCAGTAGACTTTAACATGAAACACTGCAAAAAACTCACTAACATGGTTTCAAATTTCACATAAAAATTAACTTTGAAAACACTATGATTTGTAATGTTTTGATGCAACATCAATGAAAAATATCCACAGTTATCTAGAAAAACATACATCAAACATATTGAAAAAAATAATTTTTATGTTAAAATATTTTTTCATAAAATTATGTTACATATGTTGAGATGTAATGTTATTATTCTACTAAAATGTATAATAAGTATGTATTTATAATATTGTCAGTCACATTAGAGTAAATACCACATATGTGCCACATAAATGAAAGTTTATTCAGGTTCTTAACAATGTTTAAAAGTTGAAAAGATTTTTTAATAAATAAAAAAATTAAAAGTAAAAGATTCCTGAGCCTAAAGTATTTGAGATTCATGTAACATATATATTCTCTCTGTTGGTAAAACTTCTCTATTCTTCCATGCAATCATTCATTCCTTTTTTTCAACAAACATTTATTGAACAACTATACTGCAGTAGCCATTTTTGAAAGTCCTGGGGTGAGAGAAGTGAAAAAAGTTGACAACTTATATGCTTTTATTGATCTTATATGCTGCTGCTTTTGTGTCTTTTCCTCATGATGAGTAACTATTCTCCATAAATGCCTTACTCCATTTTCTGCTAATATCTCATTTAGCTCATTCTCATTGACTTAGGATTTTGAAAATGTATACACAGATCCTTGAAAAAAACCTTGAAATAAAATGAATTTTTGAAATTAAGAAAAATGTTTTAAAAAGACTGATACAGGCTAATCAATTGTGTCCCATGGCCCTAAGAGTTAAACAAAATCAGTTCTTTAATTCTGATAAACTTTATTTTTATTTAAATTCATTCAATTTATTACATTTTTCCAACATTGTTATTGCAATTCTCTAGATTCTGTCCTTACATGTCTACATATGACTTTGCAAAAGACCTGTCCTATCCAAAGTCATGTCTGAATTGTAGAAAATAAGTCAGTCTGGCAAATAGATATTGATAAATTGTTTTTAGTAACCATTTTAAAGAAGGACATATGTCTTTTTAGAAAATGTATGTGCGTAGAAAAGCAAGTCCATGAACTTTTAATCAGACAGAAGAAAAGGTAAACTATAAATAAAAATAGAATAAATATATAAGTAGAAGATTTATTTAATATCTAGGATCTTGAAACTAAGAGAGAACATAGTCTCAAGTAGAAGAGAAAGTTTGCATGTTCAAATGTTACCAAAAAAATTGAAGAGAAATATATTTACTTGTATGTATTAGCAAAATTGAATTCAATTTGTGAGACTTTTCATTGTTCTTTATTAGACAGTTTTTTCAATTTGGCAGTAAAATCTTTCTAGAAAAAGCGGGTACCTGAATGTATAAAAAACTCTCAGATAAGAGGAAAACTTAGATCCAATTCTTACTCTTCTTCTTAACTTTCGCAAGTTGTGGAACATCCATTGATGTGGTGTTTCCAGGCTTCCAAAATTTGTATTATAATACCTACCCTATTTATGAATTTGTAAAAAAACAAATTGGTTTAATATTAAATATACTTTGTAAAACATTACTTAACATTAATAGATATTAGTGTTTTTAAAAATTAAAACTTTGTTTCTTTTTTTCTAATTTTCCCTTCCCAGCTTATCTAGCAAATTTAAATCTACTTCTCACAAAATATCAATAATCTAATATTACATCTTTAAGCTTCTCTTTATCAGGAATTTATAATCGAGATCACAATCAATAATGTTGTAAAAATGTGACTGACATCTTAATAAGGAAATCATCCTAAAGCGGTCTGCTGAAAACTTGGCATAGCAAAAATAAAAATAAATAATGAAAAGTTATAGATCAGGACAACATAATAAGTAAGCAAAATAAACAAAAGTACTACTAAACATCAACCAGAACTTGAAAAAGAAATATTTAAGGCAAACTGCTATGTGGATTATTTGTCTTTGAATACACAGCTCGAACTTTACAGTATTTTGTGTTATGCTTTGCAAAGTCCTAGTGATAAACTTAGAGCACAATGATTTTGCCTACATAGATATGTAAACATGTTCTTGAGTCATTTCATATAACATCAATCAGCCCAAATGTTGCTGTTATTAAAAATAAAGTCTTTTGGAAATAAATTTGAAGAAGTAGTTTTTCTTGTTAAACCAACATTTAGAAAATCAGCATTAATTCATTTGAAAGAAAGTCAGTTGTAGAATCAACAAATACATACATACATACATATATATATATATATATACACATATGTATATATATATTTGCCTAGGATGCTTATTTGACAGAGATTTTAAAAGCACAAATAAATTCAATATCTAATTTTGACACACATATATACATAGCACATTTTTTGTGAATAAAATTTTGTTTTTGTTTGTTTGTTTTTATTTCCCTGTTCTCACTTGAGGTTCGAGTCTCTGCAGTTGCTGTTTTCTTATCCTCTAATCCTCTGAATTGCCAGATCTTCATATGGTTCACTGCATCGCATTATTCAAGTATATGATATAATGTCACTTCTGAAAAATTTCTTCCCTGACTTTCCTATCAAAAGCTCAAGTCAGAATTTACAGAACAAGTTGACTTCCTCAATTATTCATATGATTAAAGACAACTATGAGTTTCCACTTGTACAGAATAGCTATTCTTAATTCCATTATCCAAACTTTGATGGCTTTGACTGTTCTCATCAGTATATGGTTCCCCAAATTGTAACCATATTTCTTTTTTTTTTTTTTTTTTGAGCTGGGCTCCGGTGATCCTTCCGTCTTAGCCTTCCAAGTAGCTGGAACTACAGGCGCGCGCTACCACACCTGGCTAATTTTTTAATTTATTGTAGAAATGAGGTCTCGCCAAGTTGTTCAGGCTGGTCTCGAACATGTGGGCTAAGGCAATTCACTCACTTCAGCCTCCCAAGGCACGGGATTACAGGCTGAGCCACCGAGCCCTGCATGTATCCCCATTTCTTAAAATAAATTTCTAAGATGGTAAACTACCATATGTGGCTTTGTCAAGAAAGAGCTGAAGAGAGCTGTCACCTCTTCATTTAAATATTTGAACTCTATTGCAGTATCTTGCAATTTTATTAGTGTGTTTTTTAAATATATTTTATTGTTGACTTACACTGAGTATATTAGAAATTATATACTTAATGCTAGTAAGCCATTATCCTCTCTTGATTTACAATGTTTGACTACATTTTATTTTTTCTCCTGGTGACTATTTGCAATGTTGATCAATGTATATAAAATAAAATAATATACAATTTGACTTGAAATTAACAAGGAACTCAATTTTAACATAATAACTAACAATTCCTAGCACATTTATTGGTTCCTAATATGAGTTTTTATATTATTTTGTCATGGCCTAATAAATAGAATAAGTTTTCCAGAAACACTAGTTAAAAAGCTAAAATTAGTTCAAAAATCTTGAATTATATTGTAATAATAGAATAACACTACAAGTTTAATTAATATTACTATTTGTAACAGCAAAATGCTATTAACTAAGATATTAGAATAATGAGTTTTTTATGCCACCAAAGCTCCGTGGGGAGTTTGGCTGTGTAGAGAAACACAAATTCATTATAAAATTATCTTTGAAGCACCAAGAAGATGTTAAAGAATAAATACTCATAATCTTTTCAGAACTGTGAAGCTGTTCATGCAGCAGTAGTGAAGTGAAAATTATTGTTGTTTTTGTGTGTATCATAATCATATACACTTTAATTGCCTGTTTTGGTTTTGGTATTGAAGAAATAATTTTTTTTAAATAATAAAGACAGCATTTTTTAACTGTTCAAAGCTACTTTGAGATATTCTAAATATTCAAAAAAGATAAGTCCTAAGTGTTCTATCTTACATGATTTTTAGCTTAGTTTTTAATGGAAGCTAGGTTCTGATAGGTACACTCATGCAAACAGTTACATTATTATTGTCATAGAAAATTACATTCAATTTCATTCAATCTCTTCGCTGGTCACCTTGGTTTTAGAACTCTACTTACTTAATGCAATACATTTGCTGTATGTCCTATCAGTCCTTCCTCTTTCCCTAAGTCCATTTGTTTCATGCCACTGTTTCAGGAATAATGGAAGAAGGCAAAGAATTTTGTTACTCACTTCATGGTAGCTTCATGTTTATAGCAGTTCTCCCTAACTTTCAAATATCAGAAGACCGTTGCATAGTCAGGCTAAGATAAAGAAATTCAACCTTAGATAAACCCAGTCTTTAAAATGAGCTGTTAGTGAAATTGCCTGACATTTGCCCTAGAGAAATATACTTCCTTCATTTTTTTCCTGGGTTCTGCCCCAAAGCAGAGCACTCTTACCACATTATACAACTGTTTGCTATACAGTCTTGCAAAGAGATTCTGAAGCAAAATGCAGCGACCTGACTGACCTATTAAAAATTGTATCCCAATACAGACTTCCAGCAAGATGGCAACAGCACAGGTGGGACTGTGAGAATCTCTGCGAAAGTGGGTTTCCACAAAGACACTTGCTTTCCCCCCACTAGCCTCATTGGTCCGAGGCCTGGAGGCCCTCCGTTCCACACACCACTCGGCTTCCGCAGCTGCCGCTGCTCCACTCCAGGGTTCCCAGCCATGTGGAGCTCTGGGCTCCCTCCCTGGCTACACCACCCCACCTGGCCCCAAGCCACCACTGCCTATGGAGGCCTTTGGCTCTTGCCCCGTGGAGCTTTGGGCTCCCTTGCTGGCTGCACTGCACTGCCCAGCACCAAGCCACTGCTGCCCATGGAGGTCCTCAGCTACCATTCTGTAGAGCTCCGTGATCCCTCCCTGGCTGCACCGCCCCACCCTGCCCCAAGCCGCTACCACCCATGGAGGCCCTTGGCTCCCAGCCTCTCAGAGTTCCCGGCTCCCTCCCTGGTTGCAGCGCCATGCCCAGCCCCAAGCTGCCACTGCCCACAGAAACCCTTGGCTCCCACACTGTGGAGCTCCAGACTCCCTCCCCAGTTGCTGTGCCCCAACCCAAGCTGCCACTACTGCCCACAGAGGCTCTCAGCTCCTGCCCCATGGAGCTCCAGGCTCCCTTCCTGGCTGCAGTGCCCTGCCCCAAGCTGCCACCACCTGCGGAGGACCTCAGCTTCTGCTCTACAGAGCTCCAGGCACCCTTGTGGGTTGCACTGCCCTACCCCCAAGCAGACCTGTGCTACCCTGACCAGCAACACCCAGAAGTCTCACACTCTGCATCCCCTGACTTGCCCCTGGCCACAGTGGGACCAGAGACCAGCTGGAGCTCCCTTACCTGCACTGCCCCACCCAGCTCTGCCAAGCTCTGCATAGCCTCCAGCTTGGGACCTAAGAACAAAGAAAGAAAAAGAGACCCAAGATGCACTGTGACACACTGCCCTGCAGTGCCTGGCTATCTCAACTCTGCTTCCCCTAGCTGGGCCTGACTGCAGTACAACCAGAGATCATCTGGAGCCCTGTGACCAGGCAGAGACCTGCAATGCCCTGCCTAGCTCCACCCAGCTCTGCCCAGCCTCCAACTTGGGATCTGAGACCACATGTTTGTATATCATAAGGAGGTTGATCAGCTTGTGTGTCTGTATGATTGTATGTTCTAGTGTTTTTGTTGTTGTCATTGTTGGGGTTTTTTGTTTGTTTGTTTTTGTTTGTATTTATTTTCTTTTCCTCTTATCTGTCTTTGGGTCTATTTTCATTTTTTAGTTGGTACTTTTGTCTGTTTTCCCTCTTACTCTTCTCTCTCTCCACCTTCCACTCCCCCCTCCCTGTTCCATTCCTTTCCTTTGCCTTATCTCATTTTACCCTCAGGGAGCAAACCTATACCCCCACTGCATGGACAGATTACAAGGCAGTGGGAAGCGGGTTCCAGGGTATCAATACACCTATTGGTGGATACTGGGATCTGCAGATAGATTTTGAAACACAGCTTGCCACTCAAATCTCAAAACTGCAAAAGGTATAGCCCCCAACCTACAGTCCAGCTTCATAATTGAATAAAGTCAGAGAATTCACACAAGGAGGAATAGGAGATTGAGCAAACAGAAGTAAAAGCAACCTTGCCACCCCTGAACATCAGATTTAAAAAAGACAGGGGAAACAAGGAAAAAGCAGGGAGGAATATCTATACAAATGAAGAAAAATCAAAAGAAGAATATTGGTCTCACATAGACCCCTAGGAGATCAGATAATGAGAAAACAGACTTCAGAATGCAAACAATGAAGAGCCCCCAGAATGACAGGTCACATACTATAAACCCAGACTTCATGACATGAATAGAGAGAATAAAAAGAATTGGGGAGGGACAATATAAAAATAGGAAGGAGTTCATAACTAAGATAACAGCAGTAAAGAATACTGTTATTGAAATAAATAACAAACTAATAGGCATGGAAAGTAGAATTAGCCAAGCAGAAGACAGAATCTCAGAAGTTGAAGACCAAAATATAGAACTAAATCAAACCATCAGAAACAGAAAAGAAGCTTAAAAAGACAGAGCAAAACCTTCAAGACATGAGTGATTACTTAAAGAGAATGAACCTAAGAGTAATTAGACTTTCTGAGGCAGAAACAGAGACCGAGACAATCCTGGAACAAACATTCCATGAAATTATTCAAGAAAACTTTCCTTATCTCATCAGTGATGCAAAACTTCAAACACAAGAGATTCAGAGAACCCCTGCAAGATAACAAATGAGAAAACCAACTCCCAGGCACATAAAAATTTGCCTTAACAAAGTAGGTATAAAAGAAAAAATCCTAAAAGCAGTAAGAGAAAAAGGTCAGACTACCTACCAGGGAAGACCTATCAGAATAGCAGCAGATTTAGCTACAGAAATATTTCAGTCTAGGAGAGCTTGGAGTCCAATATTCAAAGGTCTCAAAGATAAACAATTTCAACCAAGAATAACCTACCAGCCAAGCTAAGTTTCATCAGTGAGGGAGAATTATAATCTTTCCCAGACATCCAATCCCTGAGAACTTATGTTGCCTCCAGACCACTCCTACAAGAAACTCTCAAGAAAGTTGATTAAACACAGAACAAAAAGAAAAATAGCAACAATACTCTTCACAAGAGTACAGGAAAAAGATCGAAAAACACATGAACCAACCTAAAAAACCAAAAGAAAGACAACAAACAGACAAGTACAACAACAACCCTATAAGAGCCTCATGAGAAAGATAAACCCTCACATTTCAATAATTAGCCTGAATGTGAATGGACTAAATGCACCACTGAAAAGACATAGAATGGCAAAATGGATAAAATATCATGAGGCAGCAATATATTGTCTCCAAGAGACTCATCTCCACAGAAAGGACACTCACATACTCAAAATAATTGGATGGGAAACAAAATTTCAGGTGAATGGAACACAAAAGAAAACTGGAGTTGCAATCTTAAACAGACAAAATACACTTTAAGCTATCCAAAATCTAAAAAGATGAAGGTCACTGTATAATGATAAAAGGTTCAATCCATCAACAAGAAATATCCATCCTAAACATATATGCATCCAGCATCGGAGCACCAATGTTTGTAAAGCAGCTTCTAGGCAAACTTAAAAAATAGATTGACTCTAATATTATCATAGCTGGGGACTTTAATACCCAGCTCACATCCCTAGACAGATCATCAAGACAAAAAAATCAGCAAGGAGACCCAGAACCTCAATGAAACTTTTGAACAAATGGACTTAATGATACCGACAGAACACTCCACCCAACGACCACAGAATATACATTCTATTCATCATCACATGGAATGTACTCCAAGATCGACCACATCATTGGCCATAAATCAAACATAAACAAATTTAATAAGATTGAAATCTTGCCATACAATTTCTCATACCACAGTGGAATAAAAATAAATATCAACAACAACAAAGTTCCCCCAAAACCCACAAAGGCATGGACACTAAACAGTACGATGCTAAGTAACTCCTTGGTCAATGATGAACTCAAAACAGACATTACAAGGTACCTGGGAACAAGTGAAAATGAAGAAACAACTTACCAAAACCTCTGGGATGCCATGAAAGCAATAAAAACAAGGGAACTCATATCTTTACAAACACACATGAAGAAAATGGAAAGATCAAAAGTTAACAGCCTAACAAGTCACTTAAGGATGCTGGATATGCAAGACCACCAAAACCCTAACTTCAGCAGAAGAATCCAGATCACCAAAATAAAAGCCCAAATCCAGGACATAGAATACAAAAAGATAATACTAAAAATCAATGAAACATAAAGCTTGTTCTTTGAGAGGATAAAATGTCCCCTAATGAGACTAACTAAGAAAAAGAGAGTAAAGCCCAAATAATCTCAATCAGAAACAAAATGGATGAAGTCACAACTGACCTTGAAGAAATATAAAATATTACCAGAGACTACTATGTACAATTGTATGGAAACAAACTTGAAAACCTAAAGGAAATGGAGGACTTTCTGACATCACGCAACCTCCCTAGGTTAAAACAAGAAGAAACTGAGAACCTAAATAGACCGATAACAATCAAGGAAATTGATTATGTCATAAGAAAACTACCAACAAAAAATAGCCTTGGACCAGATTGCTTTCCAGCAGAATTTTATAAAACATACAAGGAGGAACGGATACCAATCCTACTGATAGTATTCCAGGTGATTGAGAATGATGGAACTCTCCCCAAATAATTTATAAAGCTAATATCACATTGATACTCAAAACAGGTAAAGATCCAACAAAGAAAAAGAACTGCAGGCCAATATCTTTGATGAATATAGATGCTAAAGTTCTCAACAAGATCCTAGCAAACCAGATTCAACAACACATCTCAAAAATCATCCATCATGAACAAGTAGGCTTCATCTCTGGGATGCAAGTCTGGTTCAACATTCGTAAGACTATAAATATAATTAAATACAACAGACGTTAAAACAAACACCACAAGATTACATCATTAGATGCAGAAAAAACTTTTGATACAATCCAACATCTCTTGATAAAAATCCTTGAACATCTAGGCATAGTTGGAATATATCTCAAAATGGTAAAAACCATCTATGAGAAACCCACAGTCAGCATACTCCTAAACAGAGGAAAATTGGAACCATTTCCCCTGAAAACAGGAGCAAGACAAGGATGCGCACTCTCAACCCTCCTGTTCAACATAGTTTTGGAAGTCCTAGCTAGAGTAATCAGATAAGAAAAGGCAATCAGGGATATCCAAATAGGAAAAGAGGAAATCAAGCTGTCTCTCTTTGCAGGTGACATGATTGTATACCTTGAAAACCCAAGATAATCTGCCAAAAAATCCCCTTGCACTGATAAAGGACTTTGGCAAAGTCTCAGGGTATAAAATAAATGTACAAAAGACAACTGTATTCTATACACCAATAATAAACAGAAACCCAAATAAAAAGCACAATTTCATTTATAATGGCCACACATACACACACACAAAAAACTTATTGTCTTCCTAACCAGAGACATAAAAGACCTTTACAATGAAAATTACAAAACACTACTCAAAGAAGTCAAAGATGACACAAAAAAGTGAAAAAATGTTCCATGCTCATGGATTGAAAGATTCAACATTGCTAAGATGTCCATTTTACCTAAGGCAATGTACAGATTTAATGCAATACCCATCAAATTACCAGCAACATTCTTCTCAGACCTAGAAAAAACAATACAGGGATTCATATGGAAACTCAAATGACCAAGAATAGCCAAAACAATCCTCAAGAAAAAACAAACAAACAAACAAAAACAAGCAGTATCACACTCCCAGACTTTAAACTATATTATAAAGTTACAATAATCAAAACAGCCTGATATTGGTACAAGAACAGACATATAGACCAATGGAATAGAATTGAGATTCAAGGAAAAAAACCTCAATTTCTCAATCAACTCATCTTTGACAAAGCCTCTACCACCTACTACTGTGGAGAAGAGAACCTATTCAGTAAATGGTGCTGAGAAAACTGGTTGACCACATGCAGAAGATTCAAACTGGACCCCTACCTATCCTCATATACAAAAATTAACTCTAAATGAATCACAGACCTAAATGTAAAACCTCTAACTGTAAGAACTTTAGAAAATGCAGAAGACACTCTTATGAAAGTTGGAACTGGCAACCAATTTCTGATCAAAACCTGAAGTGCCCAGGCCTAAGAAATAAAACAATGGGACCTCACTAAACTGACAAGCTTCTGAAAGTCAAAGAAACCATCAAGAGAGGATGGAGACAGCCCACAGACTGGGAAAAAATATTTGCCAACTCCATGTCTGGCAAAGGCCTAACATCAAGGATCTACAAGGAACTCAGATGTGCTGAAAAGAAAAAACAAACAGCCCCATTACAAAGTGGGCTAGACACTTCTCACAAGAAGACATAAGAGCAACCAACAGATACATGAAAAAATGTTCAGTCTTACTAGTCATCAAGGAGATGCAAATTAAAACTACACTGAGATACCACCTAACTCCAATCAGAATAGCCATCATCAAGAACTCAAAAAATAACAGATGCTGGAGAGAATGTGGCGAAAAGGGAGCACTTCTACACTGTTGGTGATAGTCCAAACTAGTACAGCCTCTGTGGAAATCAGTGTGACAATTCCTAAAAGTTCTAAAGGTCAACCTTCCATATTATCCTGCAATTCCCCTCCTGGGAATATACCTGGAAGAACTCAGGTCACTCTATAAAAAAGATACCTGCACACGAATGTTTATCGCAGCATTGTTCATAATAGCAAGAATATGGAACCAACTGTGCTGCCCATCAAAAGAGAACTGGATAAAAAAAATGTGGTACAAGCCGGGCTCGGTGGCTCAGCCTGTAATCCCGCGCCTTGGGAGGCTGAAGTGAGCGGAATGCCTGAGCCCGCGGGTTCGAGACCCGCCTGGGCAACTTGGTGAGACCTCATCTCTACAATAAATCAAAAAATTAGCCGGGTGTGGTAGCGCGCGCCTGTAATTCCAGCTACTCGGAAGGCTGAGGCGGAAGGATCGCTGGAGCCCAGCAGGTCGAGGCTGCGG
>CAUYQG010149769.1:0-12777 GCA_963574415.1 Tarsius wallacei | reverse complement strand
TACTATAAAGCTACAATAATCAAAACAGCTTGGTATTGGTACAGGAACAGGCATATAGACCAATGGAATAGAATCGAGATTCCAGAAGCAAAACCTCAATTCCTCAACCAACTCATCTTCGACAAAGCCTCCACCACCTACCAATGGGGGGAGGAGAACCTATTCAGTAAATGGTGCTGGGAAAACTGGCTAACCACATGCAGAAGATTGAAGCAGGACCCCTATCTATCCCCATACACAAAAATTAACGTCCTTCAACTTTCAATCATTTTGTATCACTATATATATTTAGAGTGTGTCTCTTGTAAATTACCTTTAGTTGTTTTTTTCATCTCAGTCACACAATTATTGGAATATGTGTTTTAGTAAAATTTATTTAGTTATGATATTTTTGAATTTAAGTACACCATTAAACAGTTTGTTCACTATCCTATCAGTTAATTATCTCAAAATTATTTTATAAAATGGATATGTGCAGTTAATCGTCTATTCTCATGTTTTAAAAATATAAATTGTAGTATAAAGTATAATATTTGAGAAACGAAATAAAGAACTGTGATATTTCTGTATTCTAGGAGCTAAACTGATATTCTTGATGAATCTTGTTATTTCCAGGATGATAATGAGACATGAGTATACAGGAATGTTAGAAGGCCAAGGTTAGAGGGTAAATATTTGCTATTTTCAAGGATAATCCTGTACTGAAGTAGATGTTCTGCTTGCATGTTTTTATTATTCTATAACAAATGTTTACACAGGTGCTATGTATTATTTCTCAGAAAAAGTAGCTACAATATTTTGCCTTAATATTTGTCAGGTTGCCATATTTAGAGGATGCATAGAAACTTCTATGAATAATCCTGTTGAAGTTATTCTCTTTTTACTTCAGAGAAGAGAACAACTAACTACTTCTCCCACTTCCCTGTTGAATAGAAAAGATGGTACTTTCAGCAAATCTCCTGCCAAAAGTTCTTCTTATGAATTCTTGACATCACCAACAACTTTTATTCTTTTGATATTCAGAGTTGCCCTACTGAGCCAGGGAATCTACCCTGGGATTTTTGCTTTATAGAACCTCTCACAATATGCTTTGGTATCAGGCATCATTTATATCTTGGCTCTTGAGTTGAGACTGCCAAATAATATCTTATTCATTCATTTATGCATGCACTCACTATTCATTCGTTCATGCATGCATACATTTAATACATATTGATTACTTACTTTGTAAGCACTATTTTTGACACTTTGACTAGAGTAAAGAAAAGAAAAAGACCAAAATATCCGCCTTCTTGCTAGAGAGAGAAGATAAATAACAAAATTATAAATAAGTTATATTGTGTACTAGAATCTCGTAAGTGAATGCAGAAAAATAAAGCAAGAAAGAAAAATAAGAGGTGTGGTGGAGATGCACAGACAATTTTAAATGGGATAGTTAAGGAAGACCTCACTAAAATGCATGATCCAAGAGAAGACCTGTATGTAAGCATGTTCCAAACAGATGTAACAGCAAAGTCACAGGCCTGAGGTGGGTGCATGCCTGGTCTCTTTGAGAATGGAGGACAATGGATGCAGTCATAAGATGGATGGGTAGAGTAGTAGGATATGAAGCATAGAATAATTGAGGAACTATTGTGCAGAGAGAGTTGACCCCCACCAACCATATAAAAGTATAAAAATGCATGATCAGAGAGAAGACCTGTATGTAAGCCTGTTCCAAGCAGATATAACAGCAAAGGCACAGGCCTGAGGTGGGTGCATGCCTGTTCTCTTTGAGAATGGAGGACAGTTGATGCAGTCATAAGATGGATGGGTTGAGTAGTAGGATATGAAGCCTAGAATAATTGAGGCACTATTGTGCAGAGAGAGTTGACCATGGTATTCCCCTCACCCCCACCAACCATATAAAAGTATAAAAATATAACTTTATATTGGAAGTATAAAAACAGAAAAGCAACTGCTGACAAAATTTTTAAATGATCATTTCTGTCTTTGTATAAAAATAGACTGTAAGGGAGATGAGTACAAAATAAGATGGACTTATTTAGTTTAAAAAACTATTGCAAGATTTTAGACAAGAGATGATGATAGATTGGATCAAGGAGGTAGCAGGTGAGGAGGTAAAACAGAAAGACTTGGTCAGGGGATATATTTTTTAAGTAGCTGCAAGAGGATTTGCTGACATATTTGATAGGTATGAGAAAAAGTAGAAAAGTAAAGGTAATACCAAGATTTTTGGTTTCAGCAACTGAAAGAATTAATTGCAATTAAATCACATGAAGGGAGGAACTGGCTGGTGGGGACTGCAAAAAGATATTGAACAAGGCCAGGGGTCCATTTTCATGCATGTACATGCTTAAGTTAATTTACTTCATAGATATCCTACTGAAGGTGTTGAGTAGGCTGTAAGGTACACACATCTGGAGTTCAGGAGTTTAGCAGAGAGGTCTAGACTTAAGACATTAATTAGAGAAGCATCAGCGTATGTATGACATAATTGGATCACCAAGAAGGAAGTATTAATGAGAAGGGAAATAAAAGTTTAGGGACTCAGCCAAGGTCACACAAAAGGCCAGGCCACGAGGAGAAGGCAGCAGACACACTATAGGACTAATAGGTGAGAAATAAAGAAAACAAGAAGAACATAGTCTAGGAAGCTAACAAGAAAGTGTTCAAAGATGAGGGAATGATCTACTGAGTCAAATGTTCTAATAAGTGTAATAAGGTCAGAACTGAATTCTGATCATTAAATTTAACAACTTGGAGGTCACTGACCTTAAAGTAGTAAAAGCCTGTTTAGGTAAAATAAAAGAGAAAATGGGAGCAATTTAAAATGTCAGGTTTAGACCACTCAATACAAGTTTTTCTGTAAATTAGAAAAGAGAAAGTGTTAGCAAATAGAAAGGAAATTGGAGTCAAGAGTGGATTTTTAGAAGGATCCATGTTTATATGTTGATGGAAATAATCTGTTGAAGAGGGAAATGGTGTTCAAGTAAGAAAGAAGAAACTTTTGCTGGAGCCATGCCCTTATGTAGAAGAGATAGGATGTAATCTAGTGACTAAAGGGAGAAGTTGCCTAACACAAACCATGAGAGAGAAAAAGTTCAAGAAGCTGTGGAGCTGGGATAGCAAAAGAACCATCTAAGTGGACATTGAAGTTCCCACAAAGCCAGACTGGAGTGACGATGTTGGCGAGTGATACACAGACCTGGAATTACAACAGTGAAGGGTGAGTGGCTCGCAGGTTGGTAGATGGCTGGTACCAGGAAGGAGATGAGTTGCATCATCAGTGGCAAAGAATTGGAGGTGACATTCTTCATTCAGAAGGCTTTGGATAAGCAGTGCCCTCAGGAGAGAAACAGTTTTCTATAAAAGCATGAAGATGAAAGGAACATTCAAAGAAAAATTCAAAAATGCAGTTTTTACTGTTGAGCAGTCATGAATTCTTAAAGGCACAATGGAAAGGCTTCAAGAGTGAGGTAGGTTGGATAATGGGAACAGAATGTAGGCTGTGTGGAGTCCTAGTAGAAACAAAGTAAAAGAAATGAGTAGGTACTCAGAATCCTTGGGCTTCTTCTGGTCTGTGGCCTAAGCTGCAATAAAGACCATAATGGGATTAATCCTAGAGACTCAAGTCGGATAGAGAAGCTGAGAACTCTAGACCTTTGCTAATGAAAAATAGGAGACTTGTTCTAATTCTCTTTCTATTATCCAGAATATGTCCCAGATTTATTTTTCACATTGTATTGACTTAATTAGAGAGTATGTGCTAGACATAGCAGATATTATTTTGACTTTTTTTAGTTTTGTTATTTTGCTCACTTATCAGTTTACTAATCATGACTATACAACATCTCTTTGCTTTGCAACTCCATTAAATAATACAGAATAATTAAGTTAAGTTTAACATATGACACAGACTTAGCCCATATTTTGAGTGCTGTGAAATATGGGGAAAGGATGCTTTCTATCTATTGTGTTATTTGTTCTGGTTACACTTACCTGGCTGTGTTAGGGATTGATAAAGACATGTATATTTTTAAACCAAGACAGGGGTAACCTCAAAGGAGAATTGCAATGGTGGGCTAGAAATTATTTGGGTTCTGGAAACTCTTCTGACAATATTTCTTAAAGTCTTAATCAGTCAGGGTGCAATGTTTGATTTTAAAGATAGTTTGTATTCTGCAGCTTTGATTTGTATTTGAGATTGAAAGAACTCAGCTTTCTCTTGGTGCATTTTGTTAGCATTTTCCTTCAGCATTTGCTTTCAGACTTCAGCAATGATGTCCAAATGGACAGCTCTGACAGGTGGCTCCTCAGAGAGTCCTCTTACCTGTGCTTCTTGTTTAGTAGAAGCTACAGCCAGAGATGGGATAGAAGTGCCTGGCAAAACAAGAGATAGCTAAAACTCATGAAGTGTCAATAACAAATTATGTTAGGGTCAAGAAGAGAGTTGGGGGAAATAGTTTGAGAAGATGTATTGGAGATGCACATAAACAATCAGTTTTGCTGGCCTGTTTCTTCAGTGTGAAAGTCAACAAAATTAGGGGTCAGAGAACAAACATTCTTGGATATAGAGTAATTCCCAGTTACTAAAAAATTAAATTCTGATAGGTCAGTAAGGTCTGATTGACACTTATCTCTTTTGGTCCCTTCCTTAGCTTGTTTCAGACACACACACACACACACACACACACACACATACACACACACACGCACACACACATACACCTTTGTTCTTCATCTTCTAGATTTCAATCACTGCTGACAGCAATATGATCTGATTTATATGTGCTCCGACTGCTGACTTCCTATTAATTTATTCAAGAAATATTTATGGAGTATCTTTTGTACCCCAGGTACTATTCAAGGTACTGGCAATTTTGCAGTTAACAGATTGGCTAAAGTCACTGATCTTATAGATGCATCCATTCTAATGTTTGTGTTGGCAGAAGGGGAGTAGCAACATTAAATATGTAAATAAATAATATGTAGACTTGGCATATTATGAACAGGATATCAGAATTTTAATATTTCTGTTCATGAATCATAGAGTCATGTACCTGTGCTTGAAATATATGTGATCACACAGCTAGGAGAAACCTTAAAGACATGTGACATAAATTACTGCTCTCATTTCATTAGAGGGAAATTTGATACAGAGATGAAGATCATAAATTGTATGAAGTCAACCTAAAGTAGGGAAATTAGCAATTACTATTAAGCCAAATCAATATTTAATTTCAATTTAAAGGGTAGTTTATCTCTCACTAACAGTCTAAAACTTGAGCAAACCCTTTGAACTACCCAACTGTTTAAACTATATAAAAACTCTAATCATATGTATCAACACTGCTTTTTTTAAAGCCTAATTGTTGGTAATCCTTTGATTGCCATCACTCTTGCATTCCTATTTTTAAAGACTTCTTGCTTTTAGTTTTTAACTAAATCGTGGTTGTATACAGGTTGAGTCCATGCTCTTTTACAGATAAAATGACAAAAGTCTAAAATTTCCTCAGATTAGGAATTAGATTTAGGATATAATAACGTCTAATTATCATCTACCTTGGTGCAGAAAAATGTTTTAGATTCAGACCACTGAGTCTGAAACAAGAGTCCACTGTTTACTGTGGTTTCTCACCAGCTAAGAGCCTTCAGCAAAGCTGCTTCAAACTACTCACATGTGAGATTATAGCAGCAGACAGCTGATTTTTAAAAATCACTTTTCTTGCTGTCAACTAATTTTATCCTCACCCCCAACCACTCAAGGGCATGCAATGTGGTTGTCCTACTTTTCACCTTCTACAAGCTTTATTCCTAAGTCCTTCTATCTACTCCATCTTTTTTATTCAAGTATTTGCTGGAAAAAGTAGTTTCTCTCTTGGAGTTTTGTCCTTTCTCTGGCCAAAGTGTCAAGGCAAATTTAGACTCTAGCCCATTTTTTGCAGTACTGACGCTTCACTAACATTTGGAGTCAGATCAATTCCTTTTGTTTAAAGCAGCTGGAAGCTCAACCACACTAGCCAAGCTTTTCTTACAATATCACACATGCATGTTCAGAGGGACTAGCATTAAAGGAAACTGAGCTCAAGAATCTCTTACTAGTTAGGTGTAGACACAGACTGTATTTTCAGGACAATTTGCTTTTCCTTTGACACTTTTAAAATTGGCTTACTTTCTGGGCTAAAGTAGATCTCCTCAACAGTTGCAACTGTTTTTTAAATATCCAAAGCAAAGATACACGGAGAAATGACCACAGCACCTAAAGACACTGAGGAAAAAAAGGTCACACACAGAGGTCAAGTCACAATCTCTGAAAGTCATTTCTAGTATTTTCTGCCATTTGTATACATTCTTTAAAAAATAAATTATAAGAAACACTAGATTAAACATTGAATTAATGCAAAAGAGAATTTATTGTATCTTCCTAAAAGGAAACTTTTGTTTTCTGATGAAATCCCAAATCTCTTTTGTTTATACCATTTGCCAAATTTCAATCTACACATATTCACATGGACTTATTCACTATTTGTTACACTAAATAGCTAAGTTTTCATATAAGGGATACATATAACAAAAAGGTATAATAATACAGAAGATGAAAGAGGAAGACAAATGAAAAAAAAGCAAGTCCAGGGATATGAAGTAAAGGTAGAAATGATGCTCTTACAGAAATATCTACTAGAGTCCTCTGCACTAAGCGTGGTACACAAGATTGACTCAAACTTTCTTACAATCTTACATAAGGAGAATTCTTCTCTGGGAATATGTTTATAGTGGTTAACCAAAAGCAAACCAATAAAATAACATTTAATACATAAATAGAAACTTTTTTCTCTGATAATCATTATAAGTAAGATAATATATAATAATACAAAGAAATCCTTCTTAGCATCTTTAATGTAGATGCAACAGTAGATCAGTCAATGATTTCTTCTAAAGGCCTCCAGTGTAGGACAAGTATGCTACTTTTCTGTGAAACTTAGTACAAGCCTAGAATTGGAGATCCAGCAAGGGCAGTGCTCAAATGTCAATGCATATTAGAATCAGCTAAGTAAATCATTAGTATGTAAACTCCGGGCCCCACCTACCCAGGAGGTTCTTACTTAACAGGCCTAAAATGGAACACTAGAATATGCATTGTAACAAGAATTCCAGGTGATTCTGATGAGGAACACATTTAAGACCATGTGACAGATTCAATTTTTTTGATACATGGCAGGTGATGCTTCCATGACAGATGCACTACTAAAGATGTATACAAGATAGGCTTCAGAAATCTCAGACTTTCCCCTCCACTTGAAAAGCACATTTCAGAATGCAAGTTAGCAAGAATATGTTGAAGGAATAATAATCCTGCATCTGCTTTAATTATTTGTTTTAAATAAATCATTTGCAAATTTCACTCTTTTAACTCTCATTACTAATACATAGCTTCCAATATATTTGACAGTTGACAATAATGTACCACCATATCACCATTGTACAAATTACCTAGAGAGGAACATGTGGCCTGCATACTCTTCAGACAATGCCTGAAAAATGTAATTTCTTTCAGCGTTTTAAAAATAGATATTGGGTGAAGTTAAGACTAAACTACCTGGCAGATACCTAGAGTGTAACTGTTCTACATTGGTAATTAAATCTAAATAATACGTTTTAAGAGCAGCCAAGCTGGGTGGATGATTTTTATGCAGTAAAAATTGAGGACTTAATAAGTATGTGTCCTGGAAAAGAGAGCCTTTTCACTTCACTTGCCAAGTCCAATGTTCTTCTTAAAATGCATTTTCAACTCATACATAAATAGGTTTAACCTAAGTTATTTCTCAAACAAAAAAGAACAATATGTATAAATCATTTAACGAACACTTATATTTAAGAAATGTTATTTGTTGATGTCCCTTACAGGGCAACACGTAGTAGCAGTAGAACTTGAATGACCAGCTGATGGAGAGCCTTGGTTCTCAGAATATAGTCTTCAGATCAGAGGCATCAATGTCAGTTGTTAGCTTGTTACAAAACCAAATTTTCAGGCTCCACCCTAGACCCACTCAATTGAAAAACTCTGGAAGTGGGATCAAACAGTCTGTCCTAACAGGCTCTCCAGGTAATTCTAATGCATGAAAAAGCTTGAGAACTGCTGCTTCCTGGCATACTAAGATTTAGGGGGAAGTGGGAACATCTACATAAAATAATAATTTTAGTTTTGAAAAAGTAATTTTTAGTTTCTCTTTCTGGTAACAGAGAGACCTTGAGTTTACACATATAAATGTATACACATTGGATCTAATTTTGCTGAGCATTTTGTTTATTTTGCTTATTCAGACTGTGCTCATTTTAAAATTTATTTTACTTATTCTTTATTAGAGGTTGCAAAACGGTTGCTTGCAGAAAGACCTAAATTTATTTATTTTTAGTCAATTTGGCACTTAAAAAAATAGATTTTAACACTATTAATTTGAAAATTGTCCTGTCCTAGTTCCTTGCAGGTTGCCACACTCTATTTTTTGCCTTATTCGGAGATTTGTGTCCCTAACTGGCTCTTGGATGCTTTCTGCTATACCACTTTGAGCCAAAAGGACATTAATTTTAAAAGTATATGATTTTTTAGCTTTGCCTCCTGCTATATTTTTATATTCCCTTATTCTAGCAATTGTTCTTATATTTTACCAAATGCATCTTGTACTTGTTCACTTTTTTGTCTCTGCATGTTATATTTTCCTTTTCTAGAACATACTCTTCATTCCCTTTCCGTGTTAAAATCATCTTCAGAAGCAGCTGAAATTTCATTTCTACCTTCAAGTCCAGCCCAGCATAACAATCTCTGTTACCTCTATTTTGTTCAGGAAATATCATCTGACGAGATAATAGCTATCCAATGAAGCATTAAGCTCCTTCAAACGCAGTGGATGTACTGTATCTTCTATTTGCATGAGGTGAGTGAGGTGTCTTGTACACAGTAGGTACCTCAGACCTTTTGTGATTAATTTTCTTATTGATACAATCTACTGAGCAGGTTTAGAACTTCAGTGAATACTCAGTCTCATCTGCCTTTTAAAGAACGTTTACTCAGCCCTCTAGAACCAGTTTTGTTTTTGTTCAGATATGAGCTTGGCATGAGAATAGAGTTCATGATCAAATAAGCTATATCCCCAAAAAAACCCTAGAAATTGTTTGAGTGGGATTGTAAATAGGAATACATACTGGTATAGGAGGATAGAGCAACCGCTGAGGGGATGGGCTAGACTCCTACACAGAGCAGGAACTCTCTTTAATGCCAGTCCAGTCTAAGAAGGAATGAACTCATTGTGGCCTACCTAGCTCTGGTTACAATCTGTAGCCACTGAACTGGCTTATTGATGTCTTCTGTGCCTCCAAAGACCTAGAAAAGTGAAGCCCCAATTAACTTAATCAAATGAGTCATCTTTTTTCTTTATTTTATTCTCACAATCAATAAATATATATTCAGATTATATTATGTGTAAGAAATTGTTCAGGCTATCGGGGTAGATGACAGTGAACAGAATAGACAAAGATTCCTGTCCTTGTGAGACGTATAGTCTAGTTTACTTGTGTATATATACAGTCTAACACCAGCTCTGTAATAGCATTTCTTTTATTTGTAATACCAGGTCATCTGCCAATTGGACTGTTGTGCTACACCTATTATGAGTAAACCACCCTTTAGTAGAGGAGTTTTCCATAGCAGCTATGACTCTCATTTCCTAGTGTGTAATGACATATATTTAGATGGGTAGTGGCATGCATTTTAATCTCGGTGGTCAACATTAAATGCTCTCTTTCTGACTATAATTGACACAATTTTAATAAAATCTATGATCTCATTAACGAATACTGCAATGAATTCTCTAACTGCTATGAACACGTGTACTGACCATAGGAAAATTTGTATGATTCTGAATGAATTAAAAAAAAAAAAACTTCTACTTGTGAAGTAATTTCTCAAGAACAAAATGCTTTCTCTTATATTATCTTATTTAATTAGAGTAAATGTACTATAAGGTACATATTATTATTCTCCCTGCATAACTGAGAAAATGCTTTGAGTGGCTTGTTTCCCTATGACTTCCAAGTCAATTCCTTTTTAGTCTCACATGTTACCTCTGCCTTTATTGAGCTTATAATGGGTTATTGTTAGCTCATCATTAGAGGATGCTAACAAACAAACTTTCTTTCATGAAACTCAAACATCATTTTTCGTTTAAGCTTGCTCTTTAATTTCTTAGATGGGTTAATAAAAAAATAAATATGACTTATTACTCTATTTGGCAGAAAAGTTTTAAAAGACTAGAAAATTTGCAAATTTTGTCAGTAACTCTATCATGGAAAAAGTCAATGAAAACACCAAGACATCTTAAATGTTGTCATTAAAGAAAAGGTCACCTGATTAAAATGAGTCCTTGATGATAATTTACTTGCTGTGTGAAAGGCAGAAAAATAGTGATATGTAGAGTTCACAATGGAAATGCTCTGTGAAGTGTTAAACATACAACATTCAGAAATCAGCCACCCCACAGACCCCTGCACAGGGACACTAAACTCATTTCTACATGTTTGTAACCTAATTAGGTCTTCAGAGGTAGTCTCTTGAGGCCAGAGACTAGCATTATGCCAACCCTCAGTACTGCCTTATTCACATTAAAAAAGGACTTTCAGTCCTTCTGGAATAACAGTTTCATTAAAGCAAGCAAATTCCAGGGAAAAACCAATCAGGTTGTAAAGAATTTACATCCTTCTTTTTATAAATGATCCTCCTGGCTCTCTCTTTTTTAATCTTCCTAAAAGTTGGCTGGTTTTTTAATCTTCTTAAAGCTGTCACTTCCCTTCCTTTCTCCCATTTTGCCCAAGCATAGTCATTTTGATATATTTTCAGCAGCCAAGAAACCATTGCTGAAGACGTATGTTCTAAATATTTTCATCGGATTCCATGTAGCTACGTAATGTATAGAGATATTTTTCAGTGGTTCTGGGTACTGTCTTGGGGATTCAAAAGTACCCCTTGAGGCACAAAATCCTCTGTGTTAAACCTAAAATAGTAATGTTCATTTCAATCATCTAGATTATAGCTGTAGAAATGTCCTACGGGTTAGATTTTTATCACCAACGACACTTCTATATCTATACTTGCTTGAGGTTTAAGCTTTCTTAATGTGTTTTTCTTTAGCAAGCAACCAGTCTAACTCACCTGCTGTTTCTATGAAATAGAGCAAAAAATGTGGCTTGATGAAACTTAATAGCTGATCCTTGTTTAGATATAATCTTCCCAATCAAGTTATTCCGGTGGGTGCACCTGGTTTAGACTGTAACTGTTTCTCTGGTGTTGAAGGTAGAGGATGAATAATATGGCGAAAGCAGAGGACAGCTGAAGCCTAGGCCGGTTTAAGGTAGTTCCTGATGGTGGACAAGAGTAAAGGATAAATCCCTTGCCACAACACCCCATTCCGAAATTGGTTCAAAGTGGCTGATTATCCAAAAAGCTCTCAGAATAGAAAAACAGCTCAAATTGAATCAATTTGAAAATAATAGAGTGAGGTAATTGTAAACAATTACCACCAGAAACAAGTACTGTGCAAATTATATATTTGTGGGTATATTCCTTCCTAAATGACACTGGTTCATTGTTATATTAAATATATTCTAGCGAGAATCCTGTGGACCTAAGTCTTTTTAATGACTGAATAATTCTTATGATCATTGTGGTGAACAATAACACTAAGCCCCTTCTCTTTCTTGTGCCTTCATATCTTCAATACAGTTTTATGAGACTATTTTGTCTTTACTATATCAATTGTTTTACAGTCACACTTAAGAAAATAACTGGATACTTTCTAGAAGGCATGGCTTGAGGCCGATAAATTGATACCTCTGCAAAATATAAATGAAGGGTCACCTATGTTTCAGATGACATATAAAATGGGGAACAAAAAAAGTTTATTCTGTCAGAGTGTTCCTTGGGGCTGCCTCTATATCATTCTAGTATTTCCTTTTGACTGTGTATTCTCAAGGTTGCTTTGGGTCTATAAATAGCATCTACTGGTCAAAAGCAACTTGTTTATTAAAACACCCATGTAGTTGAATTTCATGAAATGTGTACTGTTTTCTCATCAAAACCATGGTCTTGTCATGAAAACCTTCATAAATCATGCTCCAAGAACAGCTCCTTAACTGCCTACTGTTTTCTTTTCAAATACCTGTTGTTAATCTTCCTGACAGTTCTGACAGTCGTGTGCCTGCAGCTTTGAATTCCACATGTTGTAAGCAGCTTAAAACTTCAAGCCAAAGGAAAAAGAATATACAACCATAGTAAAGACCCTAGATTCTCCTGTGTGTTGTCATCATAGACAGGCAGAGTTCAAAGGGGAAACATTTCTGAGGATCTGAAATCTTTTCTTTGTAATATTCTAATCATTTTCATTATTAGTGACAATAGTAGAGGAATCTACCATTTGGTTAGGGCCAACTATTTTAATATGCATTTATTCTGATACCTGGAATAGTCAAATAAGGTAAATATTATCAAAGCTATAATAGATGATTAACCTGATGTCCAAGAGGTTGTAATACCTGTAAGGTATAGTAAGTGAGTAGAAGAACCAGAAGTGAAGCCGAGATTTTTTTTTTTTTTTTTTGAGTTGGAGTCTCACTCTGTCGCCCAGACTGGAGTGCAGTGGCCGCTCCTGGCCACCGCAGCCTCGACCTGCTGGGCTCTGGCGATCCTTCCGCCTCAGCCTTCCGAGTAGCCAGAATTACAGGCAC
>CAUYQG010149767.1:0-16024 GCA_963574415.1 Tarsius wallacei | reverse complement strand
CAAGTTGCTCAAGCTGGACTCGAACCCCTGGACTGAGGCAATCCTCTAGCCTCCGCCTTCCAAAGTGCTGGGATTACAGGCATGAGCTACCGCACCTGGTACATGTGCCCCTCTCTTCCTGATTGCAGGTCACATGAGCAGCTGGGGAGGTGATGCTGCCCTCTCAAGCCAGTTGTAAGAGGTGCTACACTAGCTTGCTTGTGTCTTTCATTTGACCTTTGGGGAAAGCAAAAGGTTGTAGTGGTTAAGAGCTTATTTGGAGCCAGGTGCGGTAGCTCACGCCTGTAATCCCAGCACTTTGGAAGGTGGAGGCTAGAGGATTGCCTCAGTCCAGGGGTTCGAGTCCAGCCTGGGCAACTTGGTGAGACCTCATCTCTACAGTAAATCACAATATTAGCTGGGTGTGGTGGCGCACACCTGTGGTTCCAGCTACTTGGAAGGCTAAGGTGGAAGGATCGCCTGAGCCCTGCAGGTTGAGGCTGCAGTGGCTGTAAGCATGTCACTGCACTCCAGCCTAGGTGACAGAGTGAGACTCCTACTTTAAAAAAAAAAAAAGGCAGATCTGTGTTCTAATTCCAGCCCTGCTGGTCACTAGCAGTTACTTATTCTCTTTGTGCCCAGCTTTCTCATCTGTAAAATGGGGACAACAGGAGTACCTCCTAGCAGGACAGTTGTGAGGGTTAAGTAAGATGTTGCCAGATTAGGACTTTGCACACACTGAGTAGTAAATGCTTGGTAAACGTCAGCTGTTATTACAGGCTACAGGAAAGAACTTTCAGGAATTAGTTGAAGCAATTCATGGCAACTAGAACTGTGTCCCATTGAACTGTCAGAAGTGTCCTGAGGGGATCACAAGATCACAGATCATGGAATTTTATTGTATTCTTTTTGAAAAGGAAATCTATGGGGAGTTTGCCCAGTCTGCATGAGAGCCATGTAGATGATTCAGCTCAGCTCTTTAAAAGAAGCCATTTTTGCCGGGCTCGGTGGCTCAGCCTGTAATCCCGCGCCTTTGGGAGGCTGAGGTGAGTGGATTGCCTGAGCCCATGGGATGGAGACCCGCCTGAGCAACTTGGCGAGACCTCATCTTTACAATAAATCCAAAAAAAAATTAGCCAGGCGTGGTAGCGCGGGCCTGTATTTCCGGCTACTTGGAAGGCTGAGGCAGAAGGATCACCGGACCCCAGCAGGTCGAGGCCGCGGTGGCCGGGAGCGGCCACTGCACTCCAGTCTGGGCGACAGTGAGACTCCAACTCAAAAAAAAAAGAAAAGAAGCCATTTTTAAAAATAGAAGTAGGACTGCTGAGAAAAAAACAGTATTTTAAAGTATATATGAGAAAAAATTTATTTAGAGTTTCTTCCATGTGTGTTCCTGCTAGTAACCCTAGTGTGGTACCTGAATTAGCAGCTCAGTAGGCATCAAACACATTGTGTAGGGTGACTCAAAATACAGAGCCCCAGTTCCACACACATGAGCTCCCATGTGTGGCTGGATATGGAAGCGAAAGGAGGATGAAGAGGCAGTCCCTGCTCTGGAGGAGATCCCTAACCAATCAGCACTTGCACACATCTGGGGAATCTGTCACAGGAGTCTGTGTGGCATGTGGCAGAACTGAGTGGAAGGAGTGATTCACCTTGGAGATGCAGCGGAGATTGGGGAGAACTTAAGAGAGCCCTTAGAACTTGAACTGGGTCTTGAAAAGTGAATAGAGTTTTCTGGGGGCCCATTCAGCCCTTCAGACAGGGGGAGCAGCATGGCATGGGCGTGGTTGGGTGCTGGTGCATGTGGCGCTTTAAGAACCACCTGGTTCTAGCCCAGGAGAGCTAGACAGGTGCTGGTGCCAAATGCTTGGCGATGGAGGCCTGTGTTGTGGAGGAAACATACTTATTAGCCCTGCATCTGCTTCAGAGGATGGACTGGGGAGAGTGAATCTGCAGTCCCTGTAGGAGGCTGTTGCAGGAATCACAATGAGGGATGAGAGGGTTTGGATCAGGTCATAGGCAGTGGGCCTGAGAAGAAGGGCAGAGGGCAGAATTGTCTGGGAGAAGTCAGCTGAACTCTGGGAGTGTTTGGAAGTGATGGCCAAGGGAGGAGAAATTGGCAGGTGACCCTGAGGCTCTTGGTTGGGTGACAGAGTGAATGATAATGCAGAGATAAGGATGGCTCAGGGATAAGATAATGGCCAATGAGTTCTGCCAGCTCGTTCACTAAGTCCTGAGCTGCCCTCCCGGGAGAGGATCTGTTGCAAAGTCTTGTGGGAGCTCTGTTTGGCTTTGGGCCAGGCTTCTCTCTGCTTTTACTTGAGTCAGCACCTGGGAGAAGGGCAGCCTTCCTCTTTTCACCTTTCCTCTGCCCAGGTTTGACCAGGGAGGTGAACTTCTTCAAGTCTCAGGGACTCCAGTTGCTGAGTCTGCAAAACTGCTACAAATCTTCAGCCTTCCGGTGGCCCTAAGAGCATTTTCCTCTGCAATAGCCACCCTAATTCACAAGCCAGAGCCCACGGATGGGGTCCTGAAATGAAGAGGACCCTTAGAGGGAGACTGAGATCTAGAGAAAGACAGTGAAATTGGATCTGAGTCAGCAGATTCAGCCCCTCCTCCCGGGAAGGATTGGCATCTGCCAGAGGCCACCTAGAACTCACTCAGAACCATCAGAGAGTGAGAGGAAGCTGTCCAGTGCTCTTGTCCCTGAGTCCTCAGGGAGCTCGGAGCTGCATTGGGCTGTGGAGAGGGGTGTGCTGGTGGGCAGGCCTTCAAACAGGCCCTTTGGAATTTGGGATCTTTTTCAGCGTCTGTCCTTGGATTTGTGGTCTAAAGAAAGTAGATGAGAAAGTGGCCCAAAATAAGAGCATTGATTTCTCCTCTACCTGCTCAGGTGAGACTGTGAAGGTGGCTCAGGGCTCACAGCAGCCCCGTATATCATCTTCCAGGTTCTCTCATCAAGATACCAGAGGAGAAAGGATAAAATTGCTTGCCTTGATTTACTGTCTTAGAGATGGGTCACTTTGGCAACTGCATGGTTAGGTCAGTTTTGGCTACATTGTGTCACATCGTGAGTGTAATTTTTTTCAACAAGTTCTTTGCTGATGAACACTTAGGTTTATTTTCTTTTTTTCCAAAACAAAGCTGAAGTGACTTTCTTCATACATTTGATTTTGTCCTCCTTGGATGTCATCTGCAGGATAAACTCCCTAGAAGTGGGGGTTGCTACCTCAAAGAATACCTTTTATTAGTAGTAGTAGTATTGCTTAAAGAATTACTGGATCCCCTTTTAATAAACTAGGGCAGCCTTATTTTTCCTCCAGCAAGTGAGTCTACTCTCTTGGGTTGAGTTCCTTAGGGGGACGCTGACATCCTGTCTCCTTGAAGAGGCTGCAGCCCAATGGTGTTCATTCTTTCCTGACTATGACAGTCTTTTTTTTTTTTTCTTTTTTTGAGTTGGAGTCTCTCTCCAGCCCAGGCTGGAGTGCAGTGGCACACTCATGGCCACCCCAGCATTGACCTGCTGGGCTCGGCGATCCTTCTGCCTCAGCCTTCCAAGTAGCCGGAACTACAGGTATGTGCCACCATGCCCGGCTAATTTTTTGATTTATTTTAGAGACAAGGTTTCACCATGTTGCTCAGGCTGATCTCGAACTTCTGAGCTCAGGCAGTCTATCTTGGGTGTGAGTTCAGGCTCTGCAGAGCTTAGCAGTCAACACACCTGATGATTTCAAAGAAGCTGTAGTTGTTGGAAGCATCAGACGTAAAACAAATGAGGAGTCTTGTCCTTCAGAATGAAGCTGTCCTTTCTAAATGTTTGCAGACCATCACCTACTTGGCAAGAGAGAGAGACAGTAGATCTCAGCCTTTAGGACTTCTGCAACCCAAGGTCCAGCAGGAAGGAGAGTGGGCTGGTCGTGGTGGTGGGAATTGGCAAGAGCAGAACTGATGTGCCTGTCATTTGGGGGCAGAGCCCATGTGAGGTGTGTTAAAGGGACAGGAGTGCTTCTAGGGAGGTGCTCGGTTCAGCCCCTTGGGGACCTCAGGCCTAGTGTAGCCCAACATTCCTTTGGGCTTTAGGAACCTCGATGCTGGCATCTGCCGACTCTGGAGAGCAAGAGTCCTGCTACTTTTGTGGTAAAAGCATGGCACTTCTGGCGTTACCAAGTTTGGGGTGAGCTTCACAGTATATGCACTCTTCTAACTCTTCTAAGGTGGTCCTCCTGAAAAAAACAGGAAGGAAACCAGCAAAAGAAGGATCCCCACCACCTTCCAGGTCCCCTGCTGACTACTTTGCAATACAGTATTGTCTCAAAGGAAGCAGGGGCTGTCTCTGTTTTGCAGAGAACACCAAGGCTCAGAGGAGTTAGGTTGCCTTTCCACTACTACACAGCCAGTAAGGGCAATGCTGGGATTTCCAAACCACCTGTGTGACCCTAGAACCTACGTCATCCATTCCTTCATCCTGGCCAGGATCCAGCCTCAGAGCCCAACCTACATAGAATCTTGGGCTCATGGATCCATGGGGCTGGAAGGGACCTTGATAAAGCTGAATCAGTCCCTTCTTTTGCCAGAAGAATGGAAACTGCCATTACCTGGAGACAAGTCTCCACTCCCCATCCTATGGGTAGTGAGTGAGTAAGGAGACTTTCAACCATGTTACCCAGCAGCTAAGGACCTAGGCTCATGTTAGACCTGACTTCAGAACCCAGCTCTGTCACTTGCTAGCTGAGTGACCTTGAACAAGTCACTTCCTGTCGCCAATTCCAGTGTCATCTTCTGTAAAATGGGCATAACAGTCCCTGCACTTAAGGTAGTAATGAGGACTAGACACGAGGCTTTACTGTCTGTAGCATGTTCACTCTAGTGCCTGACAAACAGTCAGAACCCAGCTCTTTCCTGTGCTCTGGGGAGGCCCAGGTGAACTCTTTGCTAGTGGGTCTATGAGTGTCCAAAAGAGCAGGGGTCCCCCAACCTCTGGGCCACAGACCAGTACCAGTCCATGGCCTGTTAGGATCTGGGCCACACAGCAGGAAGTGAGCTGTGGGCAAGTGAGCAAAGCTTCATCTGTATTTACAGCCACTCTCCAGTGCTCGCATTACCACCTGAGCTGCTCCTCCTGTCAGATCAGCAGCAGCAGCTAGATTCTCTTAGGGGTATGGACCCTATTGTGAACTGCATGTGTGAGAGATCTAGGTGGCATGCTCCTTATAAGAATGTAATGCCTGATGGTCTGAAGTAGAGCTGATGTGGTGATGGAGCGACTGCAAATACAGATTAATATTAGCAGTGAGGTTTGACTACACAGAGACAATAATAAATCAGTTGCTTGCAGACTCATATCAAAAGTCTATCAATGAGTGGTGAGTTGATGTACTTCAGTTGTACAGATGCATCTGGTGGCAGGCTTCAAGTCAGAATCCAATACTTATTTTAGTCAGTGCGTGGCCCACCCATTTTTTTTTTGAGTCGGAGTCTCACTCTGTCTCCCAGGCTGGAGTGCAGTGGCACACTCATGGCCATGCAGCCTCGACCTGCTGGGCTCAGGTGATCCTTCCGCCTCAGCCTGCCAAGTAGCTGGAACTACAGGCACGCGCCACCACACCCAGCTAAGTTTTTTATTTATTGTAGAGAAGAGGTCTTGCCAAGTTGCCCAGGCTGGTCTCGAACCTGTGGGCTCAGGCAATCTCTCACCTTGGCCTCCCAAAGTGCTGGGATTACAGGCGTGAGCCACCACGCCTGGCCCTTGCCTGCCCATTATTTTATTTACCACTTCCGTTCATGCCTCTTATTTAAAATAGTGAGTTGTATAATTATTATATATTACAATGTAATAAAAATAAAGACCACAATAAATATTATGCACTTGAATCATCCCAAAACCATCCCCCCACCCCTGATCTGTGGAAAAATTGTTTTCCATGAAACTGGTCCCTGATGCCAGAAGGGTTGGGGACCACTACAAAAGGGGCATCCAGAGCCAGTTCCAGCTCTGTGGATGCCGGGTAGCCAACAGGAGGTTACTTGTGGGCCATGTGTGCAGGCTGGGAGAGCCCAGGCTTACCAGGTGTATTGGCTTTGCCCCTTCTGTTTCTCACCCTCCCTATGCACCCTCGCATCGGCACACCTGGTGCTTGTGCTTGCCCTTGTTCCCACCTGTGCTCAGTCTGCCTCTCCAGGACCCAGCCTCTCCTGATTCCATTACTGCTCTTAACAATTCTAATAGGGTCAGAATATCTTTAGTTTTCTTAAGTTATTATTGTGGTAGTCTACGGTAAAATAGGCAAACAATATAGAAAAGCATAAAATAAAACTCTCCCTTGTCTCCTTGGCCCCCTATCCACTGTTCAACAACTTCTAGAAATTTCCTATGCATATTCAAGTGTAATATACTCTTTTTTTTTTTTTTTTTTTTTTTGAGTTAGAGTTTCACTCTGTCACCCAGGCTGGAGTGCAGTGGCATGCTCATGGCCACCGCAGCCTCCACCTGCTGGGCTCAGACCATCCTTCACCTCAGCCTTCCAAGTAGCTGAAACTACAGGTGCACACCACCAGGCCTGACTATTTTTTGTATTTATTGTACAGATGAGGTCTTGCCATGTTGCCCAGGCTGGTCTCAATCCCCTGGACCCAGGCAATCCTCTCGCCTCAGCCTCCCAAAGTGCTGTGATTTACAGACTTGAGCCACTGCTCCCAGCCTATTTCTTTTCTTTCTTTCTTTCTTTCTTTTTTTGAGTTGGAGTCTCACTCTGTCACCCAGGCTGGAGTGCAGTAGCATGCTCAGGGCCTCCACAGCCTCAACCTGCTGGGCTCAGGCAATCCTTCCACTTCAGCCTTCCAAGTAGCTCAAACTATAGGCATGAACCACCACGCCTGGCGAATTTTTTAGTTTATTGTAGAGACAGAGTCTTACCAAGTTGTCCAGTCTGGTCTCAAATCCCTGGGCTCAGGCAATCCTCTTGCCTCTGCCTCCCAAAGTGCTGAGATTATAGGTGTGAGCCACTGTGCCCGGCCTATTTGCTCTTTTTTTTTTAACCCAAATAAAATCATAGGCATATTATAGTCCTATAGTTTCTTTTTTTTGAGATAACATATCAGCAGGTATGGGCATAGTTTTAAAGGCTACATAATATTTCTTTGTATTCATAGTATTTCATTTCTAAATGGAACATAATAACCAGTCCTCTCTTGGTGGACATTTAGGTTGTTTCCTGTCAGGGTGTGTGTATGTGAGCCATACAGGACCGAACCCCTGTTCATGCCAGGCTGGCTTGCCCAACACATGTGAGATTGCAAGTTCTGCCACTCTGGGCTGTGTGCCCACAAGAAGATCCCCTTGAACCTGGGAATTGGGTTTTGGGAGCTATTCCAGCAGTTTGGACTCTCTTCCTCCAGAGACCTGAGAGTAAGATACAGACATCATGAGCCTTTATCCCAAAGCACTTAAGCATGTCACCTAAGAACAGGACATGCTCCTATAGAACCACAACATGATTTCCAAATATGGGAAATGTAACCGATACAATATTGTTATCTTATATGCAGTCTATTTTCAGGTTTTGCTCATTGCCCGATCATGTCCTTTTTTCCTCCAGGATCACGCATTGCTTTCAATTGTTGTGCGTTTTTAGTCTTTAACCTAGAGAGCACTTTAGCTTTTCTTTACCTGACATTGATGTTTTGATGCATATAGGCCCATTTTGGCGACTGTTCCTTAATTTGGGTTTGTCTCATGATTACATTTAGGTTGTATATTCTTGGCAAAAATTAAAAAAATAGCATGAGTAAAGTATCTTCATTAAGTGCACCTATCTGGAGGTATGCTATGTCAATGTGTTCTCTTATTGGTGATAGTAACTTTGACCATTTGATTAAAATTGCAGCTTGTTTCTTAAAAAAAAATTAAGGTGTGGCCAGGCTCAGTGGCTCAAGCCTGTAATCCCAGCACTTTGGGAGGCCAAGGTGAGAGGACTGCCTGAGCCCACAGGTTCAAGATCAGCCTAGGCAAGTTGGGGAGACCTCATCTCTACAATAAATCAAAAAATTAGCTAGGCATAGTAGTGTGTACCTGTAGTTCTGACTACTTGGAAGGCTGAGGCAGAAGGATCGCCTGAGCCCAGCAGTTCAATGCTGGGGTGGCCATGAGCATGTCACTGCACTCCAGCCTGGGCAACGGAATGAGACTTCAACTCAAAAAAAAAAAAAAAAATTAAGGTGTATTTACACATAATGAATTTCACAGATTTTTTTTTTTAGTTTGGAATCTCACTCTGTCACCCAGACTGGAGTGCAGTGGCATGCTCCCAGCCACCACAGCCTTGACCTGCTGTGCTCCAGCAATCCTTCCGCCTCAGCCTTCCAAGTAGCTGGAACTACAGGCACATGCTACCATGCCCGGCTAATTTTTTGATTTATTGTAGAGATGGGTCTACGCCAAGTTGCCCAGGCGGGTCTCAAACCCGTAGGCTCAGGCAGTCCACTCACCTCGGCCTCCCATAGCACGGGATTACAGGCTGAGCCACTGAGCCCGGCCTCACAGATCTTTTAACTGTGCTGTTCCATTGTTTTGACAAGTACACACTCCCAGAAGCTATATTCTTGAACAGTAAAAGTTTTATAGTCCAATATATGTGCTCTGCCCTCCTCCCCCAATTGTGCTCCAACAGATCTTGACTAGAAGCACCAGGTCTTAATTCCAGATTCCTCCTCACCACCCATACTTCACCTCTACCTGGAGCGAGACCATAGGCCCATCTAGGGAGGTTGGTGGCCTCTTCATCCTGGGCAGTCCCTTACTGTGTTCCCAGTTGGTAATTGCCAGCGTGTGTGTGCTCATGTGTGTGACACCTGCGGGGATGCCTCTGGTGTGAGTGGTGGGACCCTCCATGTTTTGGCCGGGCTTCAGCAGCTCTGTTGGGTGGAGCTGAGGACAGACTGCGCTGGGAAGGAGAGTGAGTGTATCATCACTTGGTACCATCTTTCTTTAGAGCCCACGTCCCTTTGAAGTTTGGTGGTCTGTCTACCAGGTTAAATTATGTTCTGCTGTGCAGTGCCCTACCTGACTCTTCCCCTCCTAACTCTCCTGTACCCGATCACACAATAATACCACTGGGCTCTGGGCTTGTTGTCATTAGAGCCCTTAGATGTCTGTGATGGCCCAGCCATCAGTGTTTTGGAGGGAGAGCCAGGCACGCATTGCCCAGCAACTTTAAGGTGAGATGACCTTAGCCCTGACTGATGGGCAAGATCAGGCATCTCCTGTTCTGGACATGCCATAGTAGCTGTCCCACAGCTGAATCCACGTTCTTCCCCCGGCTTGGCAAAGCA
Organism: Tarsius wallacei; assembly: GCA_963574415.1. NCBI lineage: Eukaryota > Metazoa > Chordata > Mammalia > Primates > Tarsiidae > Tarsius > Tarsius wallacei. The sequence continues at coordinate 6,715 of CAUYQG010149767.1, read as the reverse complement.
ATGGAGCCCCCTTGCTTTTAGGATTGGGCACAACTGCAGCCTGCAGAAGGCTGGTGCCAGGCTAGGTTTCCTTGGCCCTCTCCTGGCCTCCATCCCTTTCCCCATTGTTGTCTTACTGAGCTTTCTGTTGAGTTCAGGCTCTAAGGGCACCGGTGCTGACTTGTGAGAATGGAACATGGAAGAGTTGACAGATTCAAAGCCTCAGAGACTTCTAAGCCAGGGCTGTTGACTTCCTGAGGCACTGAGCAGTGAGCCCAGGAAATGCCAGGCAAATAGCTGCACATGAACCAGGCTGGGCCAGGACCCTGTGCCCCAACCTGAGGACCAGATATCTCTGGAGGAGCCTGAGACCAGAGTGGCCAGAGCCTCATCCCTACCGAGCTCACTATGCAGCCAGGGTCCCTTGGAGAGGCCCCAGGGAGCATTTGTGGACCACTTGCAGGTGTGTCTCTGGAGGGATCACATCAGAATGACTTGAGGGTGGGCAGATCGTCCCTGTACATCAGAAGTGGGCGGGGACAGGAGAGCCTGTCCCCAGGAGCTTTGCCTTTGCGCACCCTACTAGTAAGCCTGCCTCTTCGTACTTCCTCCGCTTCAGCTTGGAGAGCGTGCAGGGGGTGTTCAGGAAGGGAAGCAGCCTCACTCCCTTCCCCTGCCGGCATCTTTTCCTCTCCCTGCCCATCTGCTCCCAACCTTATGTCAGTCTGCATCTTGGAGCAGTTCCTGTGTTGTTTGCTTGAGTTGAATCCTGAGTGGGGCGGGTGGGGTCAGACTGAGCCCACTCATCGTCTGTGCTGTAGCTGCTCCCTGCAAACCATTGTCTAGATCATGCCTATGCATAGGTGCGTAGGCAGCATCTACATAGATATGACGTGTCTCTGTGGTGTTCTCCTGAGAATGGGGAAGAGAAAGGAGGCTTAGTGCTCTGGGGAAGACAAGTACAGGGTCAGAACCATAGTGAATCCAACTTACTGAGGCAGCATGCAACTCAGGACAAGCATGGGGCCGCTGAACCTGGTTATAAACATCACCAACTGGAGAGAGGGCATTGTTCATTCATGGGTCAGGCATTGGTTTGTGATGGTTTTATGTATATGTATATGTATCTTTTTTCCTTGTGAAATTTTTTTAGTGGTGGTGTTGGTTTTCTAGTGGTGAGGGGCAGACATTAAACATATAAACACACAAATACATAACCAAAAAATCTGGAAAGTGCTATGAAGGAAAAAGATACTGTGAGTAAGACTAACTGAAACCCATTGGTCATGAGGCTATCAAGGAAGACTCCTCTGAGGAAGTGATATTTAAATTGAGAAGGGTGCATAGGAGTTAGCCAAGCAAAGAACAGGAACACTGTACCAGACACATTACTGCCCAGTTTTTGAAGATATTTCTAGAAGCAGCTTCATTCTTTGTTTTTGTGTGAATGACATTGAATCTGTTTCCAGCATGAACCCATTTGGCAAAAGGTCCAGGTGAGCCTAATCATGGTTTCCGTTCCATCTGGGGACTGTTGGGGCCTACTGAGTTACAAGGTTCTAGTTACTCTGAGAATTAAGTCATGGCTCTGCTTCTCAGTAGCACAGCTCTGAAAACATTGTGGTTGATGAGAGGTGAGTCCAGTAGATTAAACTAGAAGTGCATTGAATCATCTCTTCTACTTTCCAGTTCACTGCATGTAATCAATCCCCTAGGATTTAGAAGAAGGGCCAAAACAATAGCATATGAGGAAAACTGTGTCCTATGTCAACTATATCCTTAATGTATAAAGAGCTCCTAAAAGTCAATAACAGTAATATACACATAACAATAAAAGTAGAAAAAGAATATAAAGAAAATTCATAAAAGAAATAATACAAGTAAACATATAAAAAATTCAACTTCAAAAATAATTAAAGAATTATGAATTTTTAAACGATATGTTTTTTGTTACCCATCAAATTGGCTATTTATTTATTTATTTATTTATTTATTTATTTATTTATTTTGAGTTGGAGTCTCACTCTGTCACTCAGACTGGAGTGCAGTGGCCACTCCAGCCACTGCAGCCTCGACCTGCTGGGCTCCGGCGATCCTTCCGACTCAGCCTTCCAAGTAGCTGGAACTACAGGTGTGCGCTACCACACCCGACTAATTTTTGATTTATCATAGAGATGAGGTCTCGCCACCCTCAAACTTCATGGGCTTAAAAAGCTCCTGGGCCTCATCCTATCCCAAAGACCATTACAGAAATGGCTCAGGAATGGACACCTCATTTGACCACAGGTGTCTGGGAAGGCCTCACTTTGGCAACAGTTGCTTAAGAGAGGGGCTCAGCTCAGTTGGATGGGCCACTCTCCTCTTTGGTGGTCTCTTGGGGCTCTGTTTGGCTTTAGCATCTGCACAAAGGCCAGTTTTCCCTTCTCTGAATCTGACTGGCCCCTTTGTGGGGGCATACTGGCTTCTACCTCTCTGGCCTGTATGTGCTGCCATTTCTGACCTGTGCACATCCACTTTTAAAGCCTAGTTAATCCCAAGCAAAGAACCCGGGTTCTTCATCACTGGGGACCTGGGGAGGAGGTGGTGGTTGCAGCGGAACAGCCTCAGCAGTTGTGTGACGCATCTCAAGTCAAAGACTTGCAGGCTGGGTCAGCATGAGAAAACTCGCTGACTTACTCAGTGACAAGGGAATCTCTTCTGTCTTGTCTAGAACTGAAATGAAGCGGAGAGCATCAGACAGAGTCGCTGGGGAAACGTCGGCCAGGGCAAAGGCTCTAGGAAGTGGGATTTCCAGAAATAATGCAAAGAGAACTGGACCATTCATCCTTGGTAAGCCTCTGACTGTCAGGTGGGTATGCTAGGGGCAGAGCACATTAGCTCGCTTGGTCTGGCCTACAGAAATCCGGACATCCAGAAGTGGTATGGGGTCCTGCCAAGCCCTCGGCCTGGTCTCTAGTTCCACTGCATTAAGTGGAGTATATTTGTATCACTGGAAGGTCCAAGCCTTAGGTCACTCTGTACCAAGGGATGTCAATTTTGTTGTTGCCACACTAGCCTTAGGTCAGTCCCAGCTGATAACTAGACTCTCTCTCTTCCTCCAGAGAAGTATATATGTTCTCCCAGGATGCTGATGTCCCCATGAGAAGCACACAGCAGCATTAGAATCCAAGACTCCTCACCCAAAGCACTGCTTTGACCATTCTTGGGTGGCCTGATTAATTTCACCAGGCACTTTGTAGAACCCCACAGACTTCTTCAAATTGGCACAGACGTCCTATAGAGTGGGTCTCCCCAGTTGTCAGAGGAGCAGCAGGCCTTTCTTTGTGAAGTGTGAGGGCTAGGAGTCCAGATTGCTTCTGGTCAGAGCTGCAGGTGGTGTGGGCTCCGAGGACCCCAGCTAGAGACTGGGTGTGAGTTTTGCCTTGGAGCCGCATTTTGGACTTACAGGCACAGAATAGTTCCAGCTCCATTATTCAGCAGATAGTTCATGGTGCCTGCCATGTGCCAGGCCTATGCTGTTTGCCAGGGATGCAGCAGTGAGACAGACACCTGCCGTCACAGAACTGAGCATCCTCATTAGAAGAAGAAGCAGAGAGTGAACAACACACCAGATCACCACTAGTGGTACAAGAGGGAGGTTAACAAGATGCTGTGGGATGAGAAGGGCCTACAAGTAGTGTAGACAAGAGAGGCCTCTAAGAGGAAGTGACACCCGACAAGAAGGAGCAGCCATGAAAAATGCAGAGGAAAGCCTTCCAGACAGAAGAAATGGCAAGTGCAAAGGCCCAGAGGCAGGAAAGAGCTTACCGTGTTAGGAATTAGGAGCCCACTTCCATTGCTATATAGCTGGTAGGAGCAGGGGAGAGGACATGCCCAGTTAGAAAGTTGTGCAGGAACCGAATCATGCAAGGCCGAAGAAAGGAGTTGGGTGGGATGCTAAGAGCAGCAGGGCTTTGTTAAGGGCTTTTAGCAGAGTGGTGGCACTGGAGCAGAATCTGAGTTCTGCTCTAGAAGCTCAGGCAGGGTACTGTCACAGGACAGTGAGCACTGTGCATCTCCAGGAGTATGAAAGGTTCCTGGGGCTAGCACTTGGACAGGGACTGGGTGGCCATATTGGAGTCACCTGGGGAACCTGTTGAAGCTGTAACTTCCAGATCCTTTTTAACAGATGTCCTCCTAGGAGTCCAGCATATACCATGGGTTGAGAAATGTGCCTGCAAAGCTGATTGTGTCTTGGCCAGAGGCACACATGCTCCTCTCTAGTTTTGGAGGGGAGACTCTGGGGGGGTCGGTCTAGTGGGCATGAGCTGTGGTGCCCTCCTGAACAGAAGACCCGGTCTGAAGACTGTGGTGCCCTAGCGCCATGACAGCCAGGGCTTCTGAGATGTAAGCCCATGGCCCTCTGTGCCATAGGTCCCCATCTGGGCAACTCACCGGTGCCGAGTATTGTGCAGTGTTTGGCAAGGAAAGATGGCACAGATGACTTCTACCAGCTGAAGGTGAGTGAAACGTGGGGTCAGGGGTGCCAGGGACGGGCCCTCTTGCCAGCCCACTCCTCCCTCCTTTCCTTCACACCTGCACCACCTGTGAGCAAAAGTAGCACTATTTCTTCCTACAAAGCAGTCAAGTTCACACTGTCTCACAACAACTCCTGATTTAAAGAGCTTTGTCTGTGTATAAATTACATTGCCGTCGCATGGAGAAACACTGTTTTGCTTGGTGTGTTTGTGTGTGGTGCACACGTGTTGTGTGGTAGAAAGCTCCCTGCTTCCCCTGTTCTCGTGATTCTGCTGTGTAGAGTGAGGTGTTCTGGTTTTGCTTTCCTGAAGATCCTGACCCTGGAGGAGAGGGGAAACCAAGGCATAGAGAGCCAGGAGGATCGGCAAGGCAAGATGCTGCTGCACACCGAGTACTCGCTGCTCTCCCTCCTCCACACGCAGGACGGCGTGGTTCACCACCACGGCCTCTTCCAGGTGAGCAGCCTACTCTCTTGCCCCCGCCCCCCAGCTGACTTGGGACTGGCTCTTGCTGGGGCCACAGATATACTGTGAGCAGCTCATGACATGCATCATCCTTCACACTGCCCCATCCTCGCTGTGTCCCTGCCATGCTGAGCACAAGCACATCAGGCTTCCTGGGGGAGGGGGGGCGTGGAAGCAGAAGGTCAGACCAGGGCCACGCAGGCTGTGCTCCTGTGGTGATGGTCACAGCCTAGCAGGAATGCACACAGTTTGCTTCGTAGAGCAGCTAGCTTTCTTTGAAGAGCCGCTTTTCCAAGAAAAGAGGAAAGCAGGAAGTCATTTAAAGACACCCAGGCCCTTTTCAGCTGCGTTGTCAGGAGCTAGCTGCATTGTCAGGAACTGGCCAGGCTGGCATGGAAAGGAAGGTGATGAGGAAGAATCAGCATTTGGGGCCACCTGTAGATCTCCATAATTGTTTTGGGGACCAACTGTCGTGTCTACACAAGCATTTCAGCTTGTTCAGCAAATGCCCCTGAGCTCTCTTGCTCAGACGTTCCAGTATCTTAGGAAAGATACTGATCAGAGCTCATACCATGAAAAGAGCCATCCTTGGGGCAGAACTGCAGTTGTTTCTCTAGAAATGAAGAGTCGGGTTCCGAATGACCGGAGTCCTCCTGCTGTGGCCTGGGTGCAGCCCTTCTCCTCAGCAAAACTTCTGCCGAGCCTTGCCAGGCCCAGCTCTTGCTCAGATGAGCCTGCTGCATGAGAGGCAGCAGAGTGATAGAGGGAGCACTCAGCTTTCCATGCTGACAGTCCTGGATTCAGGCGGTGTGACCTCGGGCAAGTCACATCAGGTCTCTAAGCCTCAGATTCCCCATCTGTAAAATGGGTTGATGGTGATGGCACCTATGTTGTATGGTTGCCGGGAGATGAATTAGTGTGAAGCATGGAGCTGCTGCGGGGATGTTCTCTCCACTCTTGGATTTCAGACAGTGAAAACTCCTTGTCAGCTTGATTTCCTGAAATAAAACAAATGGAAAATGCCTGCCACCCCATGTACATACCCTGCCAAGGTCTTGATCCTTAGGTTTGCAGTTAAAGACAACTCAGAGTATCATTAGGTGATTCTCTGAAACATGAAATCAAATTGAGGGTGATTGTGACTTCGTAGTATTCTGTCTCTGATACTGTCAGAAGCTTGGCCTTGGTTCACCTCATTTTGGATGAGACTTCCTGGTGAAAAGTGTTTCTGAGCCAGGCTCGGTGGCTCAGCCTGTAATCCCGCACCTTGGGAGGCTGAGGTGAGTGAATTGCCTGAGCCCGCGGGTTCGAGACCCGCCTGGGCAACTTGGCAAGACCTCATCTCTACAGTAAATCAAAAAATTAGCCGGGTGTGGTAGCGCGCACCTGTAGTTCCAGCTACTTGGAAGGCTGAGGCAGAAGGATTGCAGGAGCCCAGCAGGTCGAGGCTGCGGTGGCCAAGAGTGGCCATTACACTCCAGTCTGGGCGACAGAGTGAGACTCCAACTTAAAAAAAAAAAAAGGTGTTTCTGGCATACCATCTGTGCACCAGACACTGTGCTGGGGCACTGGGAAGAGCAAGCAAGAGGCGTGATTCTGCTCTTAGGAGAAGTGTGGGTATCTCGTCCTCAGGATTTCCCCAAAGGGGACAGCTGGTCTAATGGGGATGACACCAAGGACTTCCTCAGGCTGGTGGAACAAAAGTCTCCAGGTTGTTCCTATTTTTTGTCTCACTTGAAACACCTTTCAGCAAG
>CAUYQG010149766.1:0-14236 GCA_963574415.1 Tarsius wallacei | reverse complement strand
CCACACCCAGCTAATTTTTTGATTTATTGTAGAGATGAGGTCTCGCCAAGTTGCCCAGGCAGGTCTCGAACCCGTGGGCTCAGGCAATCCACTCACCTCAGCCTCCCAAAGCGCGGGATTACAGGCTGAGCCACCGAGCCCGGCTGGAATACAGATATGTTATAAGTAAAAAGGTTATTTTAAAAACATATTATACAGGCTACATGCAGTGGTTCATGCCTATAATCCCAATATTTCGGGAGGTGGAGGCAGAAGGATCATTCGAGCCCAGAAGTTCGAGACCAGCCTGGGCAACAAAGTGAGACCATCTCTACACACACAGAGAGAGACACACGCACACACACATACACACACAATCAATTAGCCAGGTGTGGTGATACGCACCTGTAGTCCCAGCTACATAGAAGATTGAGGCAGGAGAAGCACTTGAGCCCAGGAGTTGGAGGCAGCGAGCCATGATTATGCCACTGCACTCCAGTCTGGGCGACAGAGTGAGAACCTGTCTCAAAACAAAAACAAAAAAATACTATACTAACAGTAACTAAAAGAAAACCAATGAAGCCAGATGAACATTACATAAACTAGACTTTAAGGCAAGAAGCATTACTAGATGTTGCATAGTGAATAAAGTGTCAATAAATAAGAAAGATATAACAATTCTAAAGGTATGTACACCGAATAACATAGCCTCAAAAAATATATAAAAGCACATCATACATACAACGCCATCACATCTGCAGTGCAAAGAACAATGGGCTTCCAGGAAAAGAAAATTTGTGCAAAGGGATGAACATGGATAACAGAGGGCACCTAGGGATATTAGTATAGCATTAATATTAGTATAATTAACTGCTAGCTGCTGCAACAGAGAAACATCAAAATTTCAGTGAGTTAACATAATAAGTTTATTTCTACCTATCATTACATAGCCAATGTAAATTGGTAGGAACTTTGCTCCATTACTGTCCTGGGGAAAGAGACTGACCAAGGCTTTGTCTTCTTGAACTGGCGCCATCAGCAACATGTGATAGAGAAGAGGGGCATAGACAATACACACAGATTCATAACTATCTCAGGCCAGAAGTAACACAAGTCGCTTATACTCATGGCTCATTGGCTAGATCCAGTCACATGGCCCCACCCTAATTTCAGGGAGAATGAGAAATGTAGGGAAGCAAATGGAATATTTGTTGGGCACTCTCTCTGTCGTAGGAGAGAGAGAGAGACCCCAAATCCTCAGAGGAAAACACATTATTTCTTAGTGTCTGAGATTTAAAAATTGTGTTTTAAATTTTCGTTTTCTACCTTCCTAGTAGTTTCTCCACTGTTCTGCCTTTAAACTAGCATCTATCAATTTCTCTCCTTCTATCACTATCACTCTCTCCCCCTCATTCCTTTCTTCTTTCACTTCTCTCCCACCATAGCATATCCTCTTAGCTGATTCAAAACTCCTAGAGGAGGCCCCACAATGATCCAGGGTTAAGAGAAACAACTGTGTCCTTTCATACAATGTGGTTCAAACTGTAGACCATAGACAACTATTTAGACACAGCCCCTTCCTCATCCCATACCCCAAACATTTGTATATATGTTAACAAGAATAGTAAGGAGGAGGCTCCATGGTTCCATGGAAAAAAGTCTATGGTGAGACCAGAAAACCAGACAATGAGTTAGAACCTATACCCTAAAGTGGGGCATTTAAAATGAAGTTGACATATGTCCTCACACAATAGGACTATGGATTCTGGTTGAGGACAATATCCAGAACATGGCAACTAAAAGGGACCTCAGAGCCCCACAACCCTGGCCTTCTGAACTGGGGATTATAGTCCAACTGTCCGTTGTACAGATGAAGAAACTGAGGCCCAAAGAGGGAAAGGGACATGACTGGGTTCAAGAAAAAACTCCCTTTTAATTAACTCAAACTGAACTGATCTGGGACCTTAACTACATCTATAGGATCAGTCCTATTCTCAGGAGATTATAGAAGCATGAACATTAGGGAATGGGAATCATGGGGACCATACTAGAGTCTGTCTGCCACAGACAAAAGTCTTCCCCCCAGGGCGCAGCATGGGCTGACACAGCTGAAGAAGCAGGCAGCTGTGGCTCAGGCAGATGGGTGGGAGTTGAGGTGAGAGTGGACAGGCTGGTGGGCAAGCAAGAGGGGGCAGAATGGTAAACTACCACGTGGTGAACCAGTCATACCAGTATGGCCCCAGCTGTGGACAATGCCACTGGCAATGGGGGTAGCATAAACAACAACATGGCCCTGGAAGATAAATGGCCCCAGGACCTGCTGTTGGACCCAGCCTGGGAGAAGCAGCAGCTCTCCAGGTGGCAGCGTGAGAGGCAGCACGCAGATCAACAGCATCAACCAGGACTTTCAGAAGGGGCTCAAGCTCATGTTCCTCCTAGATGTCATCTCAGGGGAGTGGTTCCCCAAGCTAGAGCAGGGGAAGATGAGAGTACACAAAATCAACAGCATAAATGAAGCACTGGACTTTATTCCAGAAGAATCAAGCTGGTCTCCACTGGGGCAGAAGAGATGGTGGACGGCAATGCAAAGATGACCCCGGGAATGATCTGGACCTTCCCCCTCAGGTTCGCCATCCAGGGCCTTCTGCGGAAAAGCCCTCTGCCAAGAGGGAGCTCCTTCTCTAGTGCCAGAAAAGAATAGTTCCATAGAAGAATGTCAATGTGCAGAAACTTCCACATCAGCTGAAGGGATGGCCTTATCTTCAATGTCCTGATCCACTGGCACAGACCAGTGCTGATTGAGTATGGCAAGCTGAGAAATGATGACCCAGTAACAAGCCTGAACAATGCCTTCCAAGGGCAAGAAATCGCTCAACATACCCAAGATGCTGGATGCAGAGGACACTGCAGACACAGCCCAGCCCAGCAAGCTCACGATGACCTAAGTGTCCAGCTTCTCCTGTGCCTTGTCAGGAGCACAGAAGCCTGGGACTGCTGCCAACTGGATGCTCAAGGTGCTGGCTGTCAACTGGGAGGATGAACACCTGATGGAAGACTACGAGAGGCTGGTGAGAGATCTCTTGCAGTAGACACGATGCACCATCCCCTGGTTGGAGGATTGCATGTCCCCAAATAACCTTCCGGGAGATGCAGCAGAAGCTGGAGGACTTCCGTGACTACTGGCGCATCCACAAGCCTCTCAAGGTGCAGAAGTGTCAGCTGGAGATCAACTTTAACACACTGCAGTTCAAACTGCGCCTCAGCAACAACCTGCCTTCAAGCCCTATGAGGGCAATATGGTCCTGGACACCAATAACAGTGGGCTATGAGGCCTACAAGGAGTGGCTTCTGAATGAGATTTGTAGGCAAGAGCAGTTCGATCACCTGGCAGAGAAGTTCCGGCAGAAGGCCTCCATCCATAAGATCCACAGGAAGGAAGCCACACTGAAGCACCAGGACTATGAAATAGCCACCCTGTCAGACATCAGAGCCCTTATCCATAAGCATGAGGAAAGTGACTCACACACACACCAGAACTTTGTGGAGCAGGCAAAGGCTCTGAGAGTAAAAAAACTCAAATTGGGCCAGATATGACAGCTCACACTTATAATCCCAGCACTTTAGGAGGCCAAGGCAGGAGAATCACTTGAACTCAAAAATAAAAAACAAAAACAAAACCATCCTGGGCAACGTAGTGAGACTTCGCCTCTATCACCCCCCAAATACAAAAATTAGCCACATGTGGTAGCACATGTCTGTAGTCGCAGCTACTTGGGAGGCTGAGGTGGGAGGATTGCTTGAGCACAGAAGGTCAAGGCTGTAGTGAGCAGGGATCATGCCACTACACTCTAGCCTGGACAACAGAGTGCAGTGGCATGCTCATGGCCACCGCAGCCTCGACCTGCTGGGCTCAGTTGATCTTTCCACCACAGTCTTTCAAGTAGCTGGAACCACAGGTGCATGCCACCATGCTCGGCTAATTTTTTGATTTATTGTAGAGATGAGGTCTCACCAAATTGCCCAGGCTGGTCTCAAATCTCTGGACTCGGGCAATCCTCTTGCCCCCACCTCCCAAAGTGCTGGGATTACACGTGTGAGCCACCATGCCTGGCTCAGAGCGAGACCTTTTCTCAAAAAAAGCAAAAATAAAAAACAAAAACAAAAAACTCCTCAAACTGTTTTTCTTCTGCTCTCACACAATCCAGAAGACTTATATGATCAAACGTGTATAGGTTTCTCCCCTCCCACCAAGCAAACAATCAGTTCTATAGCAGACACCAGCTGGGTGTTCTGTAATTCAATTTGGTTCTGAAACTATACCTGGAGACAGTGTTGGATCCCACAGAGTGAGGACTCAGTCCCACAAGCCTGCCCCCACTTCAGATGCCAATTGCAAGCCCCAAATTATTTTGTCTTTGCTTCAGACCAGCTAATTATAAATTGGGGTTCCCCTCTCTACTTCTTGGGCTTCATTAATTTTCTAGAGCAGTTCACAGAACTCAGGAAAACATTTTACTCACATTTGCCAGTTCGTTATAAAGAATATTACAAAGGACACAGATGAAGAGATACAGAGAGTGAATTATGGGGAGAAGGGACATGGAGACTCGATGCTCTCCCCACACTCAACCCTCCAGAAGCCTCCACATATTCAGTTATCTGGTAACTCCTTGAACCCTGTCCTTTTGGGGTTTTATGGAGGCTTCATTACGTAGGCATGATTGATTAAACCACTGGCTACTGGTGATCAACTTAACCTTCAGTTCTTCTCCCCTCACTGAAGGTCAGGAGGTGGAGATTAAAGTTCCAATCTTCTAATTATGTCTTAGTCTTTCTGGTGACCAGCCCCCATCTTGAAGCTACCGAGCAGTTGTCAGTCATCCATCAACCCATCAGCATGCAAAAAGACATCATTTTGGAGATTCTAAGGATTTTAGTCATTGTATGCCAGGAAACAGGGTCAAAGACCAAGTGTATACTTCACAATATCACAGGGGACATAGCCCAGGGACTCACTAAGCTGAATAACTGTGACTTCCACAATGTCATCGCCCAGTGCCAGAAGATCTGCAACCAGTGGGACGCCCTTGACCCTCTGATCCACAGTCAGAGGGAAGCCCGGAAGAAGACAGAGAAGCGATTGGAGACCATCCTCCAGCTGCACCAAGAGTACCAGTTGGACAGACCCTTCAACAACTGGATGGACAGTGCCATGGAGGAGTTCCAGGATGTGATTGTTGTCCACGCCATCGAGGACATCGAGGGCCTGATCTCAGCCCACGACCAGGAGTCAATCCTGCCAGATGCCGACTGGAAACAGAAGGCTGTCCTGGCCATCCACAAGGAGGCCCAGAGGATAGCAGAGAGCTATCATATCAGGCTGTTGGGCAGCAACCCCTGCACCACCATCACCCTCCAGGTCATCAACTCCAAGTGGGAGAAGATGCAACAGCTGCTGCCAAAGCAGGACCACACCCTCCTGGAGGAGCAGAGCAAGTAGCCGTGCAACAGGCATCTCTACCCGCAGTTCTCCAGCCAGGAAGTCATCGTGGGGCCCTGGATCCAGATCAAGATGGAAGAGATTGGGTACCACAACGGTAAATGGGACCCTGGAGGAGCAGCTGAGCCGCCTGGAGCAATGAGGGCAAAACAGCGTGGACCACACGCTGAACCTGGACTTGCTGGAGCAGCATCTCCAGCTCATCCAGGAGGCCCTCACCTGCTACAACAGGCACACCAACTACACCACAGAGTGCATCCGTGGGGGCTGGGAGCAGCTGCTCCCCACCATCACCCACATCATCAGTGAGGTCAAGAACCAGTTCTCACCTGCAACACAAAGAGCATTGGCCAGGAGCAAATGCAAGAGTTCCTGGTGTCCTTCAGCCAGTTCGACAAAAAACATGGCAGGGCACTGGGACCCAAGGAGTCCAAGGTTTGCCTCATCAGCTTGGGCCACAATGTGGAGAAAGCCTGACAGGGTAATACTGAGTTCAACCACATCATGAACATTGTTGACCCCAAGCACAGCAGCCTTGTGACCCTCCAAGCCTTCATCATCTTCATGTTGTGAAAGACCATCAACATAGACATACATGGCCAATCAAGTCATAGCCTTCTTCTAGGACCTGGCAGGGAACCACTTCATCATGGCTGAGGAGCTGTGGAGAGAACTGTCCCCAACCAGATCATGTACTGCCTCACTCTTATGGCGCCACACTGGGACCCTGCTGCCATGCCCAGAACCCTTGACTGCAAATTCTTCTCCACAACCTGTACAATGGGAGCCACCTGTCAGGTCTTTTGGACCAAACACCCCTCCTCACAGCCTCTGGGAGGAGCTGAGGGGGCCCATCTTCCCCCTCCCCACAGTGTGTGCCTCCATAGGCCTGATTCCCCAACACTGTATTTTGCAAAGCACTCCGTCAGTCCTTTTTGGGGGTGCAGGCAGGGGTGGATAGGGAGGGGTTGGGCTAGGCACTCTCCTTTCTTTTTGTTGGTTGATCAGAAGGTTCTTTCCACCCCACAAATTAGGGTAAGGGAGATTTTGGGGTCAGTGCTTCTGGTCGAGTAAAGACACAAGTAGTCTTCAAAAAGTTCATGGAAAATGTGTATTATGCAAAAACTATGCATGGATTTCCAAATTTTTTGCGCTTAAGTAAATACTTACTGATTAGTTATAACATGTCTGAACAGGATCTAGTTTGAGGCATTGAGAACGATAAGACATTTATCTGAAAAGAGCTACTGTTAAAGCAACATTAATTCTCTTAAAACTGAAGAACAAATCAAATTTATGGTGAACCTTGGTTGGAAGAATGTTGAATCACTGATTCTTAACAAAAGTGTCTGGGGGCATTATCTCAAAGAAATCAGCAGCTTACAAATGAATAACTCGTCTTAAGAAAGGACTAGACGATGTTGAAGATGAAGCCTGCAGCAGCAGACCACCCACATCAAATTTCTTTCTCTTTTCTTTTTTTTTTTCTTTCTTTTTTCTTTCAACAGGGTCTCATTCTGTGACCCAGGCTGGAGCACAGTGGTGCAATTATAGCTTACTGCAGCCTCAAACTCCCAGGCTCAAGCAATCCTCCTGTCTCAGCCCCCTGAGTAGCTGAGATCACCATGTCAGGCTTTAAAAAAAATTTTTTTTGTATAAATGTGGTCTATGTTGTCCAGGCTTGTCTGGAACTACTGGTCTCAAGCAATCCTCCTACCTCAGACTCCCAAGTAGCAGGAGTACAAGCCACCGTGCCCAGCCACATCAATTTTCAAGAAAAAATTTCATCTTGTCCATGCCCTAATTGAAGAAGACTGTCAATTAACAACAGAAAAAAGAGCCATGGCTACTAAGAGGTGGAAGGGGTCCTGTCAAAGCAAAAGCAAATGGTTCAGGGGCACAGGTCATGGCAACAGTTTTTTGGATGCTCAAGGCATTTTGCTTGCTGACTTTCTGGAGTGCCAAAGAATGATGACATCTGCTTATTATGAGAGTGTTTTGAGAAAGTAAACCAAAGCATCAGCAGAAAAACTCCCACGAAAGCTTTACCAGAGCATCCTTCTCCACCACCATTCTTCTCATCAGACAAGGGCAATTTTGGGAGAGTTTTGATGGGAGCAGTTTTGACAGCTTGAGCCCAGGAGTGCGAGATCAGCCTAGGCCATACAGAGAGACTTCGTTTCTATAAAAAAAAAAAAGCTTAAAAATTCGGTGGATTTGGTGGTGTGCATCTGTAGTCCCGGCTACTCAGAAGGCTGAGGTAAAGTGATTGCCAGAGCTCAGGAGGTTGAGGCTGCGGTGAGCTGTGATGGTGCCACTGCACTCTAGCCTGGTTGATAGAGTGAGACCCATACTCCAAAAAATGAAATTAATTTTTTTAAAAAAGAGAGAACTCAGCTGTGACAGCTTCCAGATCCAGCTCCAGGGCCCACTAGGTTGTCTAGTTCCTTTTGGGGGATGTCTTTGTCCACACAAGAGCTCTTCTCTCCTTGGCTTGAGTTGGTTTGAGTCGGCCTTTTTTGTTTTTGTTGCTGGGTGAATATATATTTATATAATAAATCTGTAAGTTGATAAAGTAATAGTAATTCTCTGGATATTTGTAATTCTTTTTTTTTTTTAGTTGGAGTCTCACTCTGTCGCCCAGGCTGGCAAGCTCATGGCTACCACAGTCTCGGCCTGCTGGGCTCAGATGATCCTTCCGCCTCAGCCTTCCCAGTAGCTGGAACTACAGGCACATGCCATCACGCCCGGCTAATTTTTTGATTTATTGTAGAGACGAGGTCTCACCAAGTTGCCCAGGCTGGTCTCGAACCTGTGGGCTCAGGCAATCCTCTCACCTTGGCCTCCCAAAGTGCTGGGATTATAGGTGCGAGCACCGCACCCGGCCTGTAATCCTGTTTTAATAGGTTTTTGTGAATTTTTGTTGTTTTGTCCTCCCTCCCTCCTTTCTTTTCTTCCTTTTTCCTTCTCCTTAGAAAATCTGAGACTTGGCCAGGCGCAGTGGCTCACGCCTGTAATTCCAGCACTTTGGGAGGCAGAGGCAAGAGAATTGCCTGAGCCCAGGGGTTCAAGACCAGCCTGGGCGAGATCTCATCTCTACAATTAAAAGAAAAAAATTAGTCGGGCATGGTGATGTGTGCAGTTCCAGCTACTTGGAAGACTGAGGTGAAAGGATCACCTAAGGCCAGCAGGGTGAGGCTGCAGTGGCCGTGAGCGTGCCACTGCACTCCAGTCTGGGTGACAGAGTGAGACTCCAGCTCAAAAAAAAAAAGTATTTTCTCATTCTCTTTTCCTCTTTCCTCCTGGGGTCAAATGATCTCTGGTTTCTTTTTATAGCATAGTTGCCACATTTTCCTTTGTAAACAGTTTGCTGATCTCAACCTACAGATCTGGCCCTCCTAACTCTGGTCTGCCCGTGATGTTGATTTCTCATGGCATCTGCCGTGGCTTCTTCTGTGGCCGTCACTCTGTGTGACCCTTTCAACTTACCTCTCCACAGATAATTTTGGGAGTAGACTCTACCACACCTGATTAACTTTTAATTTTTTTTGTAGAGATGAGGTCTTGCTATGTCACCTGGGCTGGTCTCAAACTCCTGGGCTCAAGCAATTCTCCTTTTTTCAGCCTCCCAAAGTGCTGAGATTACAGATGTGAACCACTGCACCTGGTCCATTTTCTTTTTTCTCTTTTTCCCTCCCTCCCTCCCTCCCTTTCTTTTTTGAGTCAGAGTCTCATTCTGTCACCCAGGCCTGAGTACAGTGGCATGCTCCTGGCCACTGCGGCCCCGACCTGCTGGACTCAGGAGATCCTTCTGCCTCAGCCTTCCCGGTAGCTGGAACCATAGGCATGCACTATCACACCTGGCTAATTTTTTGAATTATTGTAGAGACGAGTTTTCATCAAGTTGCCCAGGCCTGTCTTGAACCCCTGGGCTCAGGTAATTCTCTCGCTTCCACCTCCCTAAATCCTGGGATTACAAGAGTGAGCCACCACCCCGGGCCCCACTTTCGTTTTTGATCAAAGTGATACTGCGCATAGTATTACAAGTCATATAGTACTAAAAGGCTTATAATTGGAATAGGAATCCCCTGCTTCCTCACCATCCCTGAGTGTCAGTCCCCAGAGTCAACCACTTTTGACACTTTCAGTTGTTCTTCTTGGGATTTTCGCACACTCACTGAACAGGGTGCTGACTCTGGCACAAGGCAGGCCCTTTGGAGTAGAGTTTTTCCTGCTCCCACTCTGTTCCATAAGCCTTGGGACAGGATCAGTTGGGATGATGAGACTCCCAACATATATGAATCAGTTGGTGCACAATTCAGTTACTGTGTGAAGGATCCAGAGAGAGTATTGAGAGAGGAACTAAGAGCACAGACAGATCTGGGCTCAAATCCTACCCCAGTCCCTCCCTCCTCTCTGAGTCTTGTTTCTTCACCTGTCAAATAGGGAATGACCTTATCCATGACACAAGATTGTTACGAGGATGGGGTGTGGGTGTGGACTATCAAGTATCCTAAAACATGGCTTCTGCTCCACCCCATCTGAGAGGGGAGCCATGGATGGAAGAGGTCTTGAGGGATGGGTGAAATCTGAACAGGAAGGAAAGAGAAAAGTTGTTACAGAAAAGAATCAAAGCACAGACCTAAAGGCAGAAATTAACATGGCGTGTTTGAGGAACAGGGAAAGGAGATGGATGTGGCATGAATTCTGGGTTCATTTGAGATGTAGGACATCATGCAGGATCAGTGACTGAAGAAAGCCTTACCAAGGTAGACCACGTGGTGCAGGGAGGAGTGGGGTAGTGTGTGAGAAGCACTTGTTTATGAGCACAGGCAGAATGGAAGACCTAGGTATGGCATAATCAAGCTTTGCCTGGTATTCTGGAGACATTGCTGGGAATTCTCAGAGAAGTCACTTCAGAAAGATGACGTTATACTAGAGGGTCTCTAAGAGGATTTCTAGTCTTAACGTTCTACAATTTCTATCATTATAGGCTTGATATGATGACAACAGAAATATAGAAAAAGAGAAAGAACAAAAATGTTTCGCAGGTAGCATCAATATGACTTGGTCACCTTTCAGATATTAGGAATTGAAAAATGCATCAGTGGTGATCGAAGTCTGAAGATGGGACTTCAGACTTTTCCTTGGATGGGAAAGTGGGTCAAGGAATCAACAGTAAAACACACGAGTGAAAATTCTAGTAGATGCATGAGGAACACACCAAGCATGTTCCCATCTCTAGGACATTGAACTTGCTGTTCCTTCTGTCTGGAATGTTTTTCCTCCAAATGTCGGCCCAGTTTCCTTCCTCTCTCCTTTAGACCTCCCTCTCAGTCAGGTCTTCCCTGCCCACCTGTTAAACACTGCCCCAGCCTGGGTCTCCCTCCTGCCTCCTGTTTTGCTCTTCTCTGTAGCACCCAACATCTGACCACTCTGTTTTGTTGACTTACTAATGGGAAAACATCCCAATACAAAGGCTGTATAGAAAATAGTATTCAAGCCGGGCTTGGTGGCTCAGCCTGTAATCCCACGCTTTGGGAGGCCAAGGTGAGTGGATTGCCTGAGCCCGCGGGTTCGAGACCCGCCTGGGCAACTTGGCGAGACCTCATCTCTACAATAAATCAAAAAATCAGCCGGGCATGGTAGCGCGTGCCTGTAATTCCGGCTACTTGGAAGGCTGAGGCGGAAGGATCCTTGGAGCCCAGCAGGTCGAGGCTGCGGTGGTCGGGAGTGGTCACTGCACTCCAGTCTGGGTGACAGAGTGAGACTCCAACTCAAAAAAAAAAAAAAACCTTCCATTCCCTAAATAAACTCAATTTTTCTTTAGTGGAACAGGAAATGTTGCTTCTCATTCAACCATGTTGACCTTTCCAGTTTTATGTCTTTGTAGTTAACAATAAAAAGATGCTACTGTTTATTGAGCATCTATGATATGCCAGGCAGCATGCTAAGCATTTTATAGAGGTGTTGGGGCTCAGAAGAAGTACCACAAAATAAAGGCCTCGGAAGCAAAAGTTTCTCTCTGGCCTTCTCCTGCCCTCCTATCTTTCAGTCTCACTCTCCCCAAGGCTAGCCAGAGAAACTAGAGTCCCTCTTCCCCAAAGCCAGGTCATGGGCGGGTCATAGAAACCAGGATCCCTTCTCCCCAAAGCCAACCACAAAGCCCAAAAATATTGTTCGAACTTTCCTTCCACCTTTCTGTATAAAACTGGCCATAAAAAAATGGTCTGAACTACCTTGTTTGACTGTAGGTTGTAAGACCCCTATTCCAGAGAGGGTCCTGCCCTATACTCAGAAAAAAAGGATTCATACTCAGGCCAAGAAGGATCTAGACAGACAGACCTGGCTGTATTTCCCCACACAGTCTATCAGCATCAGATCATGCTCTTTTTGTCCGATTATATTTCTACACAGTTGTCCATCCATATTTTGTTGAATGTAAGCATAAAAATGACCAATTTTCCCTGTATCTTTGGTCCCATGTGTACGTGTTAAATACATTTGCCTGTCTTTTCTCCAATTAATCTGCCTTTTGTGAGCTGATTTTTCAGCAAAACTTCAGAGGACGAAAGGGAAATTTCCTGTTGGCCCCTAAAGGGGTATTTTAGAAAATCCTTATAACAGTCCTATGAGGTACACACTATTTCTCCTCATATGGAGTGATATGGAAAAATGAAGCTGAGAAAGGTTAATTGACTTGCCCCAAACAACACAGCTGTTCAAAGTTGAGCCAGCGGCTGGGCGTTGTGGTTCATGCCTATAATCCCAGCACTTTGGGAGGCCGAGGTAAGAAGATTTGTCTGAGTCCAGGGGTTCGAGACCAGCCCAGGCAACTTGACAAGACCTTGTCTGTACAATAAATCAAAACATTAGCCAGGTGTGGTGGCACATGCCTGTAGTTCAGCCACTTGGAAGGCTGAGACTGCGGTGACTGTGAGCGTGCCACTGCACTTCAGCCTGTGCGACAGAGTGAGACTCTGACTCAAAATAAAACGAAATAAAATAAAAACCAAAGTTGAGCCAGCATTGGAAACCATGTCATTCCCATGTCACTCTACTTGTCTGTGCTCAATCTCTACTCTGCCTTGCCTAAGACCCCACTCTCTCTGCTTCTTCACAGTCCAAATCCTCAAGACGTAGCTCAAAACCAATCTCTCTGGGACAGCTCCCCACATTTCCAATGGGAAGTTCTCTTTCATCATCCTGAATCATCGTGTCTGAACTCTGGAGAGCTTGTGGTCATTGCTGCCCCTTACCCCACTTGTTCAGTTTCATTCATTTCCGTCAAGCAGTCTTTCTTCAGCACCCTCCATGGACCAGACCCTTCCACGTGACCAGCCCATAACCCCGGCCCTCAAGGAGGTGAGGCCCATTGAATCTCCCAACCAGATGTGAGCTCGCTGGAGGCAAGAGCCCACAGAGACCTCAGCTTCTCCCACAGCATGTAAGCCCAGGAGACCTGCAGCACATATTTCTGGGTTAATTGGCGCCTTGGCTGGCTGGCAGTCATGCAGAGAGAGGGCTGCCTTTCTCTCCCCACATCAGTGTCACTGAGTCTGCACATGCCTCATGATCTGCCTAGTTTATGTTCACCCCTTCCTGCCCAGAGGCATCCCTCTCCTCACCTGGAGGCTGCTCTGACCAGGTCATTTATCCCTGTGATCTGTTTTCTTGGGAGAAGGATGTGCCACTCAGCAGGTGCCTGAGAACCAGCCCATGAAACCTCCATCTCTGCTGTCAGCATGGGCCAACCGCATGCTGCTGTGTTGATCTTCCCTTTCAAGCAGCTGGGTGGATGACCAGGGTCACCGTGGAGTGGAGAAAGCAGAAAAGAGACTGTACCTGGAGCCCTCGGTCACCAAACAACAAGAACTGCACACAACACCCTCGAAAAGAACAGGGTTAGGGCAGAGGTTAATAGAAAACCAAACTCTGATTATATACCACACTTCCTGCTTCAGCTGCCACACATTCTCTCTTTCCCTCCCTCCCTCTCCCTTCTTCCTGCTCTCTCCCTTCCTCTCATTCTATCTCCCTCCCTTTCTCTCCTTCCTTCTCTCTCTCCTTCCCTCCTTGTCCCTCCTTCCCTGTCTCTCTCTCCGTCTCCAGCTCTTCTCTCTCTCTCCCTCTCTTCCCTCCTTCCCTCCTTCCCTTTCTCTTTCCCTCTCTCCTTCCTTGCTCCTCTGACACGAAAACCCACAAGAGAACACAGGAAAGAGGAAAAGCAAAGGAAGCTAACTTTTATGGGGGAAACTGGCATAGGTGTAATTTGAGAGCATTGGGCAAGACTAACTCCTTGACTACCTGTCACCAGGACCTGGAAATTGCCATTTAGAGTTATTTCTATGATGACCCCAAAGTCCCCCTTAAGAAGTAAATATCAGGACACTATGGCTGGCTCCATGGCACTCAGAAGGGCCCTGCCTGCACTTGGCTTATTTTTATTTATTCATTTATTTTTTTGAGTTGGAGTCTCACTCCGTCGCTCAGGCTGGAGTGCAGTAGCACGGCTCACAGCCACCCCAGCATCCACCTGCTGGGCTCCAGTGATCCTTCTGCCTCAATCTTCCAAGTAGCTAGAACTACAGATGTGTGCTACCATGCCTAGCTATCTTTTTTTTTTTTTTTATTGTAGAGACGCGGTCTCGCCAAGTTGCCCAGGCTGGTCTTGAACCCACGGGCTCAGGCAATCCACACTCCTCGGCCTCCGAAAGTGCTGGGATTGCAGGCTGAGCCACAGAGTGCAGCCTGCCT
>CAUYQG010149764.1:0-11892 GCA_963574415.1 Tarsius wallacei | reverse complement strand
CCACGCCCGGCTAATTTTTTGATTTATTGTAGAGATGAGGTCTCGCCAAGTTGGCCAGGCGGGTCTCGAACCCGCGGGCTCAGGCAATCCACTCACCTCAGCCTCCCAAGGCGCGGGATTACAGGCTGAGCCACCGAGCCCAGCTTCTTCTGTTTCTTAAAAGGACCTTAACCCTATGTGGAATTCCAGCATCAGGACTCCATCTAAACTAAATTATCTCCCAAAGGCTCATTCCAAATACCATCACACGGGGGTTAAGGCTTCAACATATGGCTTTTGGGGAGGTTGCAAGTGTTCAGTCCACAGCACCCTGATTCTGTGCTTGCCTCTCTACTACTGCATGCACTCTACAGGTCTAATCTTAAGACCTGGCTAAACTGATCTTAGAAAGTGTAGAGTTGGAGAGAATTCCTGAAAGAATTGGTTATTTGAGAATTTTGCTAGATTTCATTCTTAAGGTCCAAACAAAAACTATGAGATTGTTGTTATTTGGGGGCAAGTAGGCTTCCTGAACTTAATATTACTTTGAGGAAATTAAAATTTCTGTGCTTACGTTGGCATATAAAACAAAAGTTGATGATATATTTATATGCATAATCTTACAGCCTCCTCATGGGGATAGCAGATGGACTTTGGAAGACATCTTGTACCTAAGTGCATACAATAGGCAAAAATATATTGGATGGATTTAGAGTCTGTAATACCAGTGATCTATCACAGAAACAAAGAACAGAGTACCACAGGTTCTCACTCATAAGCAGACCCTGAACAATTATCGTAATACAACAAGAAAGGGATTGACAGTAGCAAGATACAACCAGGGTGGGGGTGGGAGGTGGGGAGGGAACACAACATCAATAAGTGTACCTGATCTCAAACTAGGCAAAGTGGGGACCAAAGGGAGGCCCAAACTTTACCTGTACGATGTCTACTTGTGTACCTAATCCTGAATTGTATCAAACATCTTTTTTGTTTTTTGAAAGTAGGATTTATTGAGAGGACAGAAAAACTTCCACAGTGGGAGGAGATCTGAAGGGGTTGACCCACACATCTTTAATAAACTATAAATAAAAATAATAAAGACAGACATTGAAAGCAAAATATATATATAATGCTGATAAAATAAAACACTTGATGATGATACTTTTAATGATGTATAATTTTCTAGTGGGGGAGCAAAGTGGCTTAGTTACCAGGAAGAAAATTAATGGTAGTTTGCCCTTTTATGTAACTGCTGGCAATTGCTAAGGCTTTTGTTGTTTTGTATATTTTTACTTTTAATTATTTTTATAGAGGGGATAAAGCTTTTTTTTTTTTTAATCAGAGTCTCATTGCCCAGGCCAGAGTGCAAGGAGCATGCTCACGGCCACTGCAGCCTCGACCTGATGGTCTCAGGTGATCCTTCCAAGTAGCTGGAACTACAGGCATGTGCCATCATGCCTGGATAACTTTTTGATTTACTGTAGAGGGCAGGTCTCACCAAGTTGTCCAGGCTGGTCTCCAACCCTGGGCTCAGGCAATCCTCTCGCCTCTGCCTCCCAAAGTGCTGGGATTACAGGTGTGAGCCACCACGCCCAGATGAGTTAAGGGAATTTGAGTTGGCAATTAATCTGTGGCAGAATTGCATTTTAACTATCCTATGTAGACACAAAATTATAACATGTATAGCGTTTTAGTGGAAAATAATGTAACTTCCCTAAATAGAATTTCAGACGTGTGAAGCTTGACATCCATTATCTCCTTCTTATGTGTCATGTCTACCCTACTCTCCCTCCTGTATTGTACTTTGGTGCTTCTTCCTCTACACAGAGATGAGGAGCAGATGACCCTATCCTTTTTATGGGAACTCTGTGTCCCCGAACATAGTAATTTGCTTGCACTTAGTCGTCGTTTCTTCAGACTGTATCACTAAATAGTTGAGATCTCTTTGGCTTTTTTCTCTCCCAACTCCCGTTTCCCAAACAACTGCTAACCGGTGAGAACAGGCCAGGCCCACTGGCTCATGCCTGTAATCCCAGCACTTTGGGAGGCTGAGACAGCAGGATCTCTTGAGGCTAGAAGTTTGAGACCAGCCAGGGCAGCACAGTGAGACCTTGTCTCTATACAAAAAAAAAAAATAGGTGAGCATGGTGGTACATGCCTATAATCCCAGCTACTTGGGAGGCTGAAGCGCAAAGATCACCTGAGTCCAGGAAGTCGAGGCTGTGGTGAGCCCTGATTATGCCACTGTACTCCAGCCTGGGCGACAGAGTGAAACTCTGACTTTAACAAACACAGACAAAACAGTTGAGCACAATGGGAGAAATAGCTTCTATTCACTTCGGGGCTATGATCCCACATGACAAATTTTACATCTTTCTGATTCAAGTATTTTAGTGCCGACCTGTGTTCAGCTGTCATCTGCTATGTCCTCTAGTTGATATGAACTATTCCACATATCTTATCTGCACTGAGTGTGCTTCTCACCTGTGTTAGTGGCCTGGCTTATCCAGGTTCCACTGAATCTCATTCAGTGTTAGTTTCTGTTCAGTTCAGAAACAGACCGGTTGCCGCTGTGTATTGACTGCACTCCGTCATGTGTAGGTCTCACTGCCCCTCCTACCTGCAGGAACTGAGCCTTCTTTAATTCTGCAGTGTTCAGAAACTTAACTCTGAATTATTTGTGTGTTTGTAAAGTTAAAAAATAAACTAGTTAGAATCAAAGAGTCAGAATTTTAAAGCTAGCAAAGACTCCTCCCCATCATTTAAAAAATGAGGAGTTTGCTAGGCGCAGTGGCTCATGCCTGTAATCCCAGCACTTTGGGAAGCCAAGGCAGGAGGATCACTTGAGCCCTGGAGTTTGAGACCAGCCTAGACAACAAAGCGAGGCCTCATCTCTACCAAAAAAAAATGATAGTAAAAATAATAATAATAAGGATTATTATTATTAGCTGAGCATGGTGGCTCATTCCTATAGTCTCAGCTACTTAGGAGACTGAGGTGGAAGGATTGCCTCAGCCCAGGAGGACATGATTGTGCCACTGTACTCCAGTCTTGGCGACAAAGTGAGATCTCAACTCAAAAAAAAGGGTGGAGGGGGGGACTCAGGTTCAATGAGTTTGAGGATCCTTCCCAGAGACATGGCCAGTTAGTAGAGAAGCAGGGGTAATGCCACCTCTGGAAAACTCCAGATATGTGCATTTTCCATGGTGGTGCTGATAACTACTATTCATTACTTTGGGGCTATTGAGTAGTAAATATTGTGGATTTTTTTTTTAAAGTGGCCTACGAAGGCAGCTTTTCCAGTTTTGCCTGTGTTTCCACAATTGATAAATGTGAACAAGATGAATGTTTTTTGGCAAGTATGCCACTTAATATTGGTCATGCCTTTGTTTTCCTTGAACAATTTAAAGTGAAAATTAGGTTTAGATTCTTAAAACATATGGATGGGAGCAGAGTGTGTGCTGATGTAATAAGGCACCAAACCAATACCTACACCTTCACACATGCAGACTTCTTTATATCAACAGGACGATGAGTCAGAAAGTCATACCAGGACAGATTGACATCTTTGTTTTGATTTTTTAAAAAGTGATGTGAAAAGAGCAGCCCTGTCTTTATAGGACTTAAAAACCACCCTGGTGAGTTAGATCCTGAAACCAGATTTATCCATGAAAACAACATATACAACTGAAAAAGAATATCACACTAATTGCACAAAAAGAAAAGAGCATATACTGGAGAGGAATATGTATTTGATGCAGATAAGCATTTCATACTACCTTTAGTCCCAGCGAGCTCTTGTTTCTGTCCTGGTTATATTTTCATCTGTGTCAGTCAGGGCAGGTTAGGTTAAGATAAGGTAACAAAACCCCTTTAGATCTCTGAGGTGTAGGACAACCGAAGTTCATGTCTCATTCACGCCACAGTTGGATGGGGACTCTAGCCTACGTTGTTTCCTAAGAGCCTGGGTTGACAGGGCAGTTTTCATCTGGGACATCGCAAGCCAGAGGGAAAAAGAAAACTGTGTTGGCTTTGAAGCTTCCACCCAGAAATGACACCTTTGCCTTTTGCTCACATATATTGGAGAAAGCAAGGCAGGTGGCGATGCACCTTCAAGAAAGGGAGGGGTTGGGAACTGACCCCCCATCTGCCCTTGTGGGGACCAGAGGCATCTGGTGTGCAGCACTAATGACTGTGACATGTATCACAGAACAGACAGAGGACACCGAGACCCTGACTTTCTGGCCCTCTTAATTTTTAACTTTCACTGCTTTTTGAGGACTGCATTGTCTCTGGGAATTTCTACAGAATTTCAGCAGAGCAACAAGGCATGGGTTTAGCACTTCTTCCTAGAACGTGAGGAATGGTGATCGGTTTTCCTTTAGCTCCTGAAGAGTTGAGTGACACCTCTTCCCCCTCCCTCCCTCCCCCCCTCAGCTTTATCAGGGTGCAGTTGACAAATAGAAATGGTATATATTTAACGCGTGCAACTTGATACTTTGATGTAGGAACACACTGTGAAATGACCCCTACGACCAAGCTAGTTGACATACCTGTCACTTCACATACTCACCTTGTGTGTATGTGTAATGAGAACCCTTCCTAGGGGTCCCTTCATAGCCAATTTCAAGTATACAGTGTAGTGTTATTAACTGTAGTCACCGTACTCGACATTAGATCACCAGAACGTGTTCATTTTGCAGAACTGAGACATTGGACCCTCTGACCTGCATCACCCTGGTTCCCCTCCCTCCTGCCCCTGGCAACCACCATTCTCCACTCAACTACCATTCTTCATCTAGAAATGAGATCATGCAGTGTCTATCTTTCTGTGGAATGACATCTCTTGAGTCACTCTACTCTTTTTTATTTTTAATTTTAAATATTGGGGTACAATTCAGGGGTATACAAATGTTCATTACGCAGGTACTCTTGTTGATGAGGTATGCCCCCCTCCCCACCGGCTCTTTCCCACTACTTTTTTTTAGAGATGGGGTTTTGCTATGTTGCCCAGGCTGATCTTGAACTGCTGGGCTCAAACAATCCTCTCACCTCAGCCTCCCAAGATGCTGAGATTACAGGTATGAACCACCATGCCCAACACCTCTCCTCTTTTTTTTTGAGTTGGAGTCTCACTCTGTTGCCCAGGCTGTACTGCAGTGGCATGATCACAGCTACCGCAGCCTTGACCTGCTGGACTCATGTGATCCTTCTTCCTCAGCCTTCCAAGTAGTTGAGTCTACAGGCATGCACCACCACACCTGGTTAATTTTTTAAAAATATGGTGGTCTCTAGCTCTTGGTCTCTGTCAGTCATCTTTCTTGACCTCCCAAAGTGCTGGGATTATAGGTGTGAACCACCACACCCAGCCTCTCTACTCTTTCTTATAGTGCCCTGTCAAGTCTCATTAGCCTTGTTTATGATTATTTGGCTGGGCGGAAGTGAAAGTCATTTGTATGTAAATGGAAATCATATGGAAATCATATACATATATAACTGGCATCTTAGTTTCATACTCACAAAACAGTGGTTAGGAATTCTAGCTAAACCTATTTAAATACATTTCTTTTTTTTTTTTTTTTTGGGAGCCCTTTCATATTAGCCTGAAAATTAGTCACTGGATTCTGGAGAGAAAACTTTAGAAATTTATTAGAGACTGAAAAAATTGATGCTTATGTGTAAGAATCAGTTATAATTTCTCAAGGAGGAAAATTCTTACTTTGTTATGGTTGAATATTTAAAAGTTGGCCCTGAAACTTGAGGTCTCTCTCTCATGAGAAACGATGTCAAGAGCGTGTGTGGGTTGCATTGAACTTTGGCACTTGCGTGCCTTTCTCTGTCAGACTGTTGCCTGTTTGGAAGCACCACGTTACAGCTCCTGCTGGCTATCAGAAGTAATCCTGGGGCTTGGGGGCTATGAGTCAGAGAGATATGATTGTAGCTGAAACAGTGTTAATACGAGCTAAATGAGAAGTATTCCTTCACCTCCTGGAAGTTTTTGAAGAGCAGCTAAGTGACAATTAAACAAAAAAAACTCTTAGAGTATTTTGAAAGCTTCCTGTCTGAGTGACTCATAGCAGCTGGCTTATTTGCTGTCTTCTGCCTAAGCATCAGTATAAACAAATATCACTGTGGGGTTTGGTGTAAACACAGTGGGAAATGATACGCCCATGAGTAATATCTGTTTGGGGCTCAGTGGTTCATGGCTCCTGGGTATCTGGAAGCACCCTTCAGTTGCATGGTGATTTTCCAACAAGGCAGCAAGAAATTGCTACTTTATTTCTGGATGTCGTTTCTGAAAAGAAAACCTCTCCCTGCAGTGGAATATTCCACATAAGGTGTTTAGTCAGTGGTCATTAACCCCATTATCCCTCAGTTTCATTTTCATGCATAAGGAAGTATACTCAGAAGCCCATTCACAAGTGAGTAGAATTGAGTGTGCTTAGGCGCTTCCTGCAGATTCACCTTAACCCAGGCTATGCATCTGGAGTGTCAGTGCCTTTCGAGTCAAAAGTTAAGCTCACTTTCTGCTGAAAAATTTAGTTACTACTATTTACTAGTGAACAGACTAGTACATTTTCTTGAATGACTAGACTTCTAATCCAGATCTTAGAAGGAATGTCTTGATGTCTTCAGCTCTGTGCATGGCTGGCTTGATGTTCCACACATCTGGTTTTCATAGGGAATGGTAATTATTACATAAATATGAATGTTATTTGGAGCTGCCTGTGTTAGATTTTGTGTTGGAATAAATATTAAAGTCAAAAATCGTGTTGTTGTATCTAGTGTCTAGAATTAACTAGGTACTTGAATAAAAGGATGTGAATGAATGAATGAATGAGTATATTCATGAAAGAAATTCTCAAGGTAAAAGATATTAATCATGAAAAAAAAAGCTGCCCTTGATGGATAAGGAATCCTAAGTGCATGATTTATACTTTGAACTGGGAAAGTAAGCAGCTGGACATCCTAAGTTGAGACATCTTGGCCTGGGTACATGAAGTCTTGACTTGGGTACTTGGCCAGAAGCTGGGGCCTTAGTTTACCATGGGGAGAAGAGCAGAAGTTTGTGGGTTTTGCATAACAATACCAGGTTGCTATCTTCCTCACCCTCTCCTAGTACTAGTGATTTTCTAATTTGGCTTTCAAATGATCCTGGAGGAAATTCAACTGCAGAAACATGAGTTCTTTCCTGGAAGATGTTGATTCACAGTTCGCAAAGAAAAAAGAAATATCATCCTTGAAATTCACTGGAGTGTTTTACATATACTAGTTTATTTCTGGATGCTAAGCGTAGGCTGAATTTAGGGAAGCCATTGATATTTTATTTACCTCTTTATTTTGTTTTTATTTTTAGAGAGATATAGCCTTGCTCTCTCACCCAGGCTGGAGGGCAGTGACTCAATCATAGGTCACTGCAACCTTGAACCCCTAGGCTTAAGCAATCCTCCTGCCTCAGCCTCCCAAGTAGCTGGGACCACAGGCTCATGCCACCATATCTGGCTAACATTATTTTTAAATTTTTCATAGTGATGGGGTCCTACTATATTACCCAGGCTGGTCTTAAACTCCTGGTTTCAAGCAATCCTCCCACCTTGACCTCCCAAAGTGCTAAGATCATAGGCGTGAGCCACCATGCATGGCCTAAAGGTGAATTTTTGTTACAAAAATCTTATGGTCAGACTTGGTGGCTCAGCCTGCAACCCCAGCACTTTGGAAGGCCAAGGTGAGTGGATTGCCTGAGTCCGGGGATTCGAGACCAGCCAGGGCAACTTGGCGAGACCTGATCTCTACAATTAAAAAAAAAAAAAATAGCCAGCATGGTAGCACATGCCTGTAGTTCTTGCTACTTGGAAGGCTGAGGTGGAAGGGTCGCTGGAGCCCTGCCTGGGTGACAGAATGAGACTCCGACTCAAAAAAAAAAAAATCTTGCTTGTAGCATTATTGTTAGCACCCACCCACATTACACTTACGCTATGCTATGGGAGGGATGCTTTGGACATCCATAGCCTCTGATGGGTGATCATTTGTGTTGCTTACAGGAGCCCAGGTCCAAGGAGGGCAGTGACTACTTTGACAGCCGCTCCGATGGACTGAATGCAGACATCCAGGGGCCCTCCCCGGCATCTGCTCTGCTGTGGTCGGGGGGCTCGGCTCAGATCCTGTCTCAGAGGAGTGAATCCACTCAGGCAATTGGCAGTGACCCCCTCCGCCAGAACATCTACGAGAACTTCATGCGTGAGCTGGAGATGAGTCGAACCAGTACGGAGCACGTGGAGACGTCCACGGAGACAGCCGAGTCCAGCAGCGAGTCTCTCAGCTCTCTGGAACAGTTGGACCTACTCTTTGAGAAGGAGCAGGGAGTGGTCCGGAAAGCTGGGTGGCTCTTCTTCAAACCCCTTGTCACTTTGCAGAAGGAAAGGAAACTTGAACTGGTGGCACGAAGGAAGTGGAAACAGTACTGGGTGACACTTAAAGGTAAGTGCGTTGTCCCCTCGCTGTTCCCTCCAGCCGCTGTCATTCCTGGGACATGCCAGTGGGCATGGCTGATTTGATACAGTATCGGCGGCTGCTTTATTGCCGATACTTTCTCAAACCTGTGTGATACGGTTCAACCTATATTTCATGGTTCACTGACTATTCATTGATATTATTCAGTCTAATACATAATGATTGCATTTAATAGTTATTGCTTATTTTGTAGATATTCCCGTACCATTCTTTGATACTTTTCTTGCATCTAGAGGGAAAAAAATTCCAAATCAGTAGCCAAAGGTGGTTTGTTTATTTGGAACATAGATTCTGTTTTATTTTATTTTATTTTTAAAGGGCAACCTCCTCAGGTCCCATCCTGCTCTGGGAGCTTTTCTGCCCTCTCAGTAAATCCTGCTTTCTCTCTCTCTCTTTTTTTTTTTTTTTTTTTGAGTTGGGGTCTTGCTCTGCTGTCCAGGCTGGAGTGTAGTGGCATTGTCACAGTTCAAGTTCACCGCAACCTTGACCTCCTGGACTCAGGTCATCCTTCCTCCTCAGCCTCCCAAGTAGCTGGAACTATAAGTATACCCCACCCCAACTGGCTAATTTTTTAATCTTTTTGTAGGACGAGGTCTTGCTGTGTTGCTCAGGCTGATCTCAAATTCCCGGGCTTGAGCGATTCTCCCGCCTCGGCCTCTCAAAGTGCTGGACTTACTACAGGTGTGAACCACTGCACCTGGCCTGGGAGTTAGTTTGTGAATTTCACATTCTGTACTTGTTCAGAACTCCAAGCAGGCATTTTTTCCCAGCTTGTGCAACTAGCAGTGTCATCTGGATTATTTATTTGTGTCATCTCATCTTTATGAACTAAGAAAGTCTAATTGTTATCACCAACAAATGCAGGGGTTTTTTTTTTTTAATGTAAAGGAAATAGAAGTAAGAATTTGTTAAGATGATAAGTTATTCACGAGTGTTGCCATTTAAAAATCAGAGTCGCCTGGCTCGTTGCGGATATATAGAGTTGCAGAAATCTAAATGTCTTGTGAGGAGGTGAGAAGTTCCAAATCTATACAGCGTGGATTTGTTCAGATGCCACAGGAAGAGCAGCCTCCCAGGCCCCTGGCATTTCCGCACAGCCCTCCTGTGACTCTTTGTCAGAGGAACCGAATGTGGTGTTAAAAAGTCAGACCTCATTATCACATGACACCCTTCCTCATCACTGAAGAAAGCAGAAGCATAGCTGTGAATCACATCCATAGACAGTATGGGTGAAATGCCCAGAGCTCTCTGAATTACCCCTTTATAGCTTTCCTTTGTCTCTTATTTAAAAATTGGGGAGAACCGGGCATGGTGGCTCACACCTGTAATCCCAGCACTTTGGGAGGCCAAGGCAGGAGGATTGCTTAAGCCCAGAAGTTGGAGACCAGCCTAGGCAACACAGCAAGATCTCATCTCTACAAAAAAAAAAAAATAATAATCAAAAACAGCTGGGCATGGTGGCACAGGCCTATAGTCCCAGTTACTCAGGAGGCTGAGGTGGGAGGATCATCTGAGCACAAGAGTTTGAGACTGTGGTGAGCCATGAGTGTGCTGTTGCACTCCAGCCTGGGCAACAGAGTGAGGCCCTGACTCAAAAAATAAAATAAGTAAAAAATAAAAAGTGGAGCCTTGCTCCCCTAACCTTCTGGGGGCGGGCATCATGTCTTGGTACCCATAAACCCCTCTGGTAAAGGTACACTTACAGAGGCGTTTTATCTCTAAGTGATGTCTTAGGCAGGAGTGTATAAAACCCCAGTATGCAACGTCCCACGGATACCACAGTCCCCATTTCCACCTCTGGACTTGGATCCCTACGTACATTGCAGCTGAGGAAGGCAAAGGACTTACCCATGTTTTTGCATGCGGGAGAGGCAAGTTCCTCTACTTAATGAGAAACAACTTGGAAAGTTGGAAAAATTGGTTGAATCTAGAGATGAGAACCTTTGGAAAGGATAAGGAAATTCTACCTGAAGGGTTTGAAATTCAAACAGCTCCTCAAAGACAAGATGGGGAGACAGGGCCGCAAAGTCTTGGAAGTGAAAAAGATCTGGGGGTTTGCTCTGCAGGCCATGCAGAGTTTCCAAGGTGATGTGACCCAAGTAGAAGTAAGTGTAGGTTAAAAGAGCAAAGGGGACCTTCACCCTCCCTCCTCAGAGACGTCACGTCTCTTGCAGAAGAGGTGACAGTCTCGCCTGCCTTTGCCTGATCAGAGTTGACCGTGGCCCTCCGGGTGGGCACAGCATTGTGGAAGACTTGCTGGGAAATGAGGAAGGGATTTCTGAAAGGCTCTCCCCTCACCTCTGCCTCCCAAAGTGCTGGGATTACAGATGTGGGCCACCATTCCTGGCTATCATGTATCTACTTTTTAAACATAAAATGTGTTTCTTAAAATTGATGCTATGGTAATTTCTTCCCTGCTTATCTGTAGATTTGAAAACCTCCAGTGTACATTTCCCTGGTAGTAGGGGGCTTGTGTGTGTGTGTGTGTGTGTGTGTGTGTGTGAGTGTGTGTGTGTGTGTATGTGTGTATGTGTGTGTGAGAGAGCGAGAGAAAGAGAGAAGCCGGGGGGAGAGAGAGTGAGAGAGACAGGGAGAGAGACATACAGGGAGAGAGACATGCAGGGAGAGAAGGAAAGAGACCATATACCATTTGAACTTAGAGAAGTGTGGCCATAGGTGATGACAGGGCTTAGGAGCCGTGCCACATGGAGGATGGTGTAAGACCTAGGAAAATTTAGCCTGGAGAAAGTAAGAATTGGGTGAGAGTGAGCAGCACTGTGCAGAATGTATTATTCAGAATGCTGAATGTATTCTGGGCCTCCTGGGTGAGGTGGGCTGATTCAGAATTAATGTAAACAACAGGGAGAGCCACGGGCGAGTGGAAAGGCCCTGCCTCCCTGATTTCCTGCTACTGACAACATGTGTGCAGAGCCAGGTTGTTGGGGACCCTAGAGGGGAAATTCAGGCAGGTATCTGTGACTTAAGGGCTGGGGACTGATTGCCAGGGTCCTGTGTTCCATCCCAGAAGGCAAACCAGAAGCTTCTGGGGCAGGGATGGGCCTGAGTTGGTCTTGACCCTTGCTAGATCTGCAGTCCTGCCTGTGCTCTATGCCTGTGTTTGCTTGCAAAACACTTCAAGATCTGTGGATAAAAGTGCTTTGTTGTATAAATGTTATCAAGCACACATTCCTTCCTTCCCTCTGCAGGCAAGGCGTGTGATAAAGATGTGTTTTCCCAGCATAACCTTTTCCATGTGGCTTCTACACCTCTTTCCTATGGGATTTCAGTCTGTGGAGTTCCAGTTTCTTGGCTAAGAATCCAATCTGTAATGTTTGGACGTAACTATTTGACTTAATCTTAATTAAAGCCACAGATATGTGTATTCTCTCTCTCTCTCTC
>CAUYQG010149761.1:0-23631 GCA_963574415.1 Tarsius wallacei | reverse complement strand
GGGCAGTGGCAGAAACAGTCTTTCCCCACTGCACTCGCAGAAGATTTGCGTGTCCTGCCTTTCGGTGGGGCCTGACCTGTGACTTCCGGGACCTGACATGCCTGCCCCCGCCGGGTGACCTGCCAGCAGCCAGCTGCTGGTGGGTGGGCGTCCCCGGGTCCCACGTCAAGCCGTGGGCTTTGTTCTCTGCTGCTGGTGTTGCAGCAATGTCGTGACTGGTGGCAGAGGCTATTGGCACTGGGCGGGGAGGGTCCCCTGCTGGCTGCGGCTGTGGGCAGCACGCCCTGTGGGTATTGCTGGTCGCCTTCCTGGAGGCAGCAGCTGAGGCTGGCGTGAGAATGCACGCCGGCCCCTCTGTGAGGGCTGCAGCGGGCACACCCTGGGGCCCGGCGTCAGGCTGGCAGCCTTTTCTTTGCCCACTGTCTTAGTCTGTTTTCTGCTGCAATGACAAAGTACCTGAGACGGAGTTTCTTCTTGTCTTTTTCTTTTTTTTGAGGTGGAGTCTCACTCTGTCACCAAGACTAGAGTGCAGTGGCTGCTCCCGGCCACCGCAGCCTCGACCTGCTGGGCTCCGGCGATCCTTCCACCTCAGCCTTCCAAGTAACCGGAACTACAGGGGCGCGCTACCACGCCCGGCTGATTTATTTATTGTAGAGATTAGGTCTCGCTTGTCCAGGCGGGTCTCGAACCCGCGGGCTCAGGCAATCCACTCACCTCAACCTCCCAAGGCGCGGGATTACAGGCTGAGCCACCGAGCCCGGCTACTCTTCTGCTTTCTTTCCATTTAGTGGGCTCTTTTAACTTTAATCTCTTACAATGGAGGCTTAGTCCATTTTTTCAGGACTCTTATTTCTCCTATGCTATATATTTCCCTCAAATCACTGTTTTTCTTAAGCTTCATCTTACAACTTTTGGACATGTTTTGTTTTCATTGACATTTATTGAGAAAACTATCGAATTATCTTTTGGTATTTATCTTTTGTCCATAGATTATTTGGAAATTTATTATGAGTTTTCAGAGCCCCCCACCCCCAATAACTCATTAGTGCCAGCCTGGACAATATCAAAGTCTGAGATTATTCAAGGCTGAGCATGGCAGCTCTCATCTGTATTTCAAGCACTTTAGGAAGCTGAAGTGGGAGGATCACTTGAGCCCAGGACTTCGAGACCAGCCTGGACAACATAGCAAGATGTCATCTCTACTAAAATCAAGATCTTAAATTATTCAGTATGCATTAAGTCATTTGGGTCCTTAACTTCCTACTGGTAACAAGTAGGCTGAGAAATGTGTACAAAAATCTATTTCCAATGCTTTTTTTGGGGGGGAAACAGTTAAGGAGAACTGTAGAGAAAAGAACATCCCAAAGGACATAGGGCAACAGACATGGGTGCAAATGCTGACAGAGCAGAGCAATACCTAAACTATAACTATTCTCCACCTCTAGAAGGGCCCACCTGGTAAAAATCAGTGAGATTTCAGAAATCCTGTTGGCTATTCACTGCTCTGTCTCACATTTTTCACTTTTCTGAATAAGTGAGTTCATTGTGTTTATCTGTTCCTATTTCAAAATTATACATGCTCTACGCAGACCATAAGATGAAAATGTACAACATAATGAACCGTATATAAATAATAAGATTCTAAATTTCAACCCTGGTCATGAATAGACAAATTTGAATTTCCTGGTATATCTGTTATATCATTTTACATGGGAAGGAATATAATTACAGCACCCAATAAAGTAGACTGTGATAAATTGTCCTGATGTTATACATTGTGTCATGTGATTTAGTAATTCCTTCTGATAAGAAAGTTGAATTTGTTTTCCCTTCTATGGAATTTGGTCCTTGGTATGACTAGGAGAGTAAATTGAGCAGAAGTGATGGTGTATCTATTCCAGTCCTGGGACCCAGGGTGCCTTTTGAGTTATTATTTGCTCTCCTGCCCTTCTATCACTGCCATGAGACACATATTTGTAAACTGGCCTATTGGATTCTGGAGAAGAATGAAAAATGAAGACGAAGGAGGTGCAGAGCTGAGTCACGCCAAGACCAGTTGTGAGTAAAGTCTCCATTCCACTTTCAGATGGATGAGTGATTTATCCAATGTACATATTGCTGCCACATAGTAGAACACAGCTATATCAGCTAGATGTTATAGGTAGGTAAAAATTAATATTTGGTTTTGTATATGATCCAGACTAGGAATACTGTTTTTGATTAGTGGTAACAGGTACAAGCAGCTGGCATTCCAATAAATCCATATTCAGAGATGTTAAGTATCCTACTTAAAAAATTAAAATTTTATGAAAATATTTTTTCCTCCTTGACTTAGCAAAACATTTTATAAGCTATAATACCATAAAAGTTATACTGATTGGTGTTAGGTTTATAGGTATTCATTGTTGCCAATATGTAAACAATCAAGCCCAGGACTCTTTCTTATAAAAATAACTACCCTTGTATGACACATAAGTTTTACTGCAGCAAGTTTTAGGCTATATATCTCTTTTTCTTGACAGTACATAAAATCTACCAACACATAGTATTTGTATAATGTTTGCTTATAATGTGGGAGACAGAAGAAAATAAAATATAATCATATAATCAAAGGTAAAATCTTAGAGAAATAAAAGAAATGAATAATAACTTTATGGTGGTTAATTTTAATGTGCTATTTTACTTGGCATGAGGTACTCAGATTGAACATTGTTTCTGTGTCTGTGAGAGTGTTTCTTAATGACGCTAGCATTTGAATTGATGGATTTAGAAAAGCAGATTGCCTTCCCCATTGTGGATGGGCATCATCTAATATGTTGAGGGTCTGAGTAGAATAAAAAAACTTAAAAAGGAGATATCAGCCTTACTGATTAAGCCAGGACAGCACATCACATCTTCTCCTACTCTTGGACTCAGATTTTACTTACCATTGGCTTCCCATATTCTAAGACCTTTAGATTTCGACTGAATTATACCATCAACTTCTCTGGGTCTTCAACATATATATGGCAAATCATGGGATTTGTCAATATTAATAATTTTATGAGCCAGGTTTTAATTAGAAACCTCTCTCCTCCTCCTCCTCCTTCTCCTCCTCCTCCACCCCTTCTTCCTCCTCCTTCTCTGTCTCTCCTTCTCTCTCTCTCTCTCTCTCTCTCTCTCTCTCTCTCTCTCTTTCTTTCTCTCTCTCTCTCTGTTTGTGTGTGTGGGGGGGGTGTATGTGAATCTCTTATTGGTCTTTTTCTCTGGAGAACACTGACTAATAAAACTCATGTTGATATTAGTTGTTCTGAGTATATTGCAATTTAAGTTAAAGCAAAAATGTGCTTCTTTACAAAAATGAAAACTCTCATAATTGAAGTCATAATTACTGGCTAATTTTGTTTAGTGTATTCAGTGACTTAGAAATTTCTAGATAAAATACACTGGACCTAGTAATTTAATCATGTACACTTCCATAGAAAGAATGCAGCTGCACCTCCAAATTTCCAAAACAATAAGACAAAGTTAAAATACATAGACTTCAATATCAGAACCAAAGCCTGGCTCTTCTCAGTTCACATTCTGTCTCCTGGTCCAACTAAAGCACTAAATCTTATACTTTATCATATTTTCTGTATGCTTACAATACAATGTGCTTCAAAGAATATTTGAGTTGAAATTACTTTCACATAGTTTCATATCCCATCTCCATCACTATAATCGTGTACATTTTAAAAACTCATGTTAGAAATGCAAATAGAGCAAATTGAAAAGAAAAGAACTGAAAGAAGGAAAGGAAAAAGGAAGAGAAGGGGAAAATTTATTACATATGACACTTTTAAAAACAAACTACTGACTTCATGTGTGTGAATCAAGAACTCATGAGATGTCACCAGAAATTACTCTTTCTTCTCCCTTAATTTTACTTGTTGGCTCAATCCCTAGGTAGATTTTTGTTTAATAGTGTCTCTGGTAGCCTTTGGTCTATATTATTTTCTATTTATTTATTTTTATTTTATTTTAAAGATGTGGGGTATAATTCAGGGTTAGGTATACAAATGTTCATTATGCAGGTACCCTTGTTGATGAGGTGTGCCCCTGCCCCACCCTGGCAGTTTCCCACTACTGCCAATCTCGCCCCCCTCCCCCTGCAGTTTCCTACTATTTCCAATCCCTTACTTATAGTATTATGATAATTGTTCAAGGTCCGTTTATGAGTAAGAATATATGGTGCTCTGTTCTTTGTTTCTATGATAGATCACTGAGTATGATAAACTCTAAATCCATCCAAGTTGCTGTGAAATCCATATGTTTGTCCTTCTTTATGGCTATGTAATATCCCATTGTGCATATGCACCACATTTTTTTTATCCAGTCCAGCTTCAATAGGCAGCATGGTTGGTTCCACGTTTTTGCTATTTTTGAATAGAGCTGCTACAAATATCCATGTGCAGGTATCTCTTTTGTAGAATGATTTGAGGTCTGTATTATTTTCATAGCTAGCAATCCCAAAGAAAAAAATACTCTTTTTCAATAGCTCCAGAAACAATTTTGGGAGTTACATTTACTTGAGACTCTTGGAGGATGTATTAGATTTTGAAAAAGGGATGAAAGTGTTACTGATTGGCCAATAGAAGCAATGGGTTGCCTTTAGTCAATACAGACTCATGTAACAAATTACCATAGACTAGGTGTCTTATGAACAACAGAAATGTATTTCCTCACAGTTGGAGGCTAGAAATTTGAGATCTGGGTGTCAATAGGATTGGGTTCTGGTTAGGGCCCTCTTCTAGGTTGCAGACTGTTAGTTTTTCATTGTGTCTTTACAAAGTGAAGGACTGCAAGATATAAAACTCTCTAGGGACTCTTTAAGAGTACTGATTACATTAAAGAGGGATCTACCTTCATGACCTCATCTAATACTAATGACATACCAAAGGTTCCACTTTTTAATACCATTCTATTAAAGAGAAGGCTTTCAAAATATGAATGCTACAGGGACATAAACATTCAACCCATGACATTTTTCCTTTGGCTTTACAAAATGCATGTCTTTCTCACATGTTAAAATACACATTTTACCATCTCAACAGTCCCCAAAATATTAACCCATTGCAACATCAATCCTAAAGTCTAAAGTCTAGGACCTCATCTATGTATCATCTAAATCAAATATGTGTCAGTCTCAAAGTATGATTTCTGCTAAAGATAAGTTTCTTTCCAGCTGTGAACCTACAAAAACAAGTAAGTTATGTGTTGCCAAATTACAATGATGTTACAGGTATAGTTGAAATAGATATTTCTATTCTAAAGGGAAGAAATAGGAAAGAAGGAAGGGGTCATGAATCCCAAGGTAGCCTAAACTAAAAAGCAAACTTCACAAAATTTTCAGTCTCAAGACTAATCCTCTTTGGAAGACAAGAGGTAGTGTTTTTAAAGGTTCATGAATTATGGAAATGGAAATTATAACAATAATTTCAATCAGCTTTTCACACTTTGTATATTTGTGAGACCATGGGTGTAAAACAGTAAATTACATTATTATTAAAGTAGTTTTGTTGTTATAGAACCTCTAAAAATATCTAGAGGACCTGTATCCAAAGTCAAAAGATTGAGAATTGCTGTTTTTAACCATTGATAGCAATTCAGATGATATCTGATTAATAAGTTTTTAACTTTTCCAAAAAATTTTAAAAAAATAGGATTGCATGATTTACACAAATTTCTGAATTTAAAAAATATAAGTCTTTCTCTCCTTAAATTTATTAAATAAAGGATAGCCTACCAAATGTTGGGAACAGATATTTGAATCTTAGGTGTGCTATTGTTTGTGATACTTTGTTATAAATTACTCATTCTATTGCACATTACTAATTTAATAATTAATTTATTTTTGCACATTCATAGGACTTTTTAAAATTTTAATATTTTAAAATATTTATAGAAATATTATGTCACTGGTTGAAAAATAGTATTACCATTTTATTTTATTTTTATTTTTTATTTTTTTTGAGTTGGAGTCTCTGTTGCCTAGACTGGAATGCAGTGGTCGCTCCTGCTGGGCTCCGATGATCCTTCCGCCTCAGCCTTCCAAGTAGCTGGAACTACAGGCGCGCGCTTCCATGCCCAGCTAATTTTTGATTATTGTAGAGATCAGGTCTCGCCAAGTTGCCCAGGCGGGTCACGAACACGCAGGCTCAGGCAATCCGCTCACCTCAGCCTTCCAAGGCGTGGGATTACAGACTGAGCCATCGAACCGGGCTAGTATTACCATTTTAAAGTAGGTGACAATATTCTAACAGTCTATGGAAACAGTGTCAATAGTAATGCTTTTAGGAAATTAAAAATATATTAAAAATAAGTTACTTTATTGTCACTTTTAACTAACTTTATTGTTTATGTAATTATGAATATGCACATTCTATATATATCACATATACTCATGTATATGTTCAGGTAGATAAATAAGTATAGATACAGATACTGGTGTAGATATAGATATAAAATATGCACTCACTATCATTCTGGAGTATTCTTTAGAATCCTAAATCACTTATTAAAACTGAGTGTTGATGAAGCTGCAGAGTATATTTCAATTTAGTCCAGCTTGAATTGAATGTAACATCTATATTTCCATTGTTTTTGTGTTTTCAAAAGGTAAAAGTAACACAATTTTACAACTAGAATTAAAACAATAATAAATCTTGTATTTACCCCTTCCCACCTGCCAACCCTTGACTAAAAATAAAAACAATTAAGCCAAAGTTTCTGTACTGGTATTTATTTGGTTTTATTTTAAAATTATACTTGGTCTTCTGTCCAAGCGCTTATTTTTTAATACAATTTGTTGATATTTGCTATTCACCATGAATAGTTACAGGTACTGGATGTCCAATGTAAAATATAATCTTGTCCACATCTCAGTTTTGTGAAAACTTGGGTCTGTGTTTATGGCCCTAGAGTGCACAATTGCTGCAGCTATGCTGATTTTCCTACTCTTGCTTTTGGGCTTAGCATTGTATTATCTTTGCCCCATTATAAAAACATGATTTCTTGTTCATCTTTGTAATAAAACTAGAAGGTTGAAATTATTTTAACTTTTAAAATATACTTAGTTCTTTGTCAAATGTTTTGAAAAAATGATGTATACTATATATTTATAATATGATTTAGGCAATATGGTAGGATGATTAACTTTAGAAGGCCAAATAACTTAAGAAAAAAAATTTTTCCCCTTATTGTCAGTTATATATTGTAAAGCCTGTGCCACTCTCAGTGTTACTATGTCTTCTCTGCCCAAAGACAAATGTCTTCACAACGCTGCACTTAGGGCAACAGGTAATTTCAGATCAATTTAACCTTTAATATCAAAGCTGAGTCCACTGAAAGACTTCCCACTTGTGTCAAAGGTGAAAGGCAGTCAATAAAACACATCATGTACAATGTGACAGCTAGATTGGCTAAGCATGGCTAAGCAGTCTTCAAACAATCCTGATATTCCAGCTTTACTGTGTTGGCTGAGATTATCTCTCTGATCTCTACAATAAAAAGCATCTAATACAGTTACCTGTGCACTCAGCCTTGTGCTTTATTTTTATGATTGTTGGCACTCAAGAAAAGATAAGCATTCATTCTTGTTGAAGCTTGTTTAAACTTGTGAATCCTGAGCATTCAGAAATTTCTAGAAAATTTAGCTCACAGCATAATGAGGCATTAAAAGTATGAATCAGCCTTTCATTCCATGACAAGTAGAGGCAGGGGTAACATGTTCTCAAGGATAACTCTGGTTTCTCCTGGGAAAAAAGATGTCTGTAGCACTATCTTTACACTTTCATGCTAAAATGAGAAAGGTATACTTGAAAACAAAACTATCTGATACATTCATATAATATCAGAGTAAATAGTTCTACAGTTTAAAATTTTTAGGAATAAAAAATATTACTATAAAATAAAAAAGTTTCAATTTACTGTATAAAGTGTGCATTTTAAATGGGTTGTACTTGAAGCATAACCTGAATATATAAAAAGCACAAATTAGTAGCACTGCAGTGATAATTTGAGAATTCTATCAATAAAGTAGTTGACTTAAATAACTTTGCATTAATTGGCAGATAAAAAAGATAATTATCAGCAAAGCAATACTGAAAAAAATTGACAAATTTAATCTTGTCACATGTAAATAATTGTCCTTTCAATGATTATAAGTTACTTTTATTTTCAAGCAGATATGGAGCATATACATGTATTTTGTATAAGTCTCAGTACATTTCATAGACAATTTATTATACATAATATATCCTCTGACTGCAATGTGATTTAATTGGAAATTAATTTCCAAATAATAAAATATAAATCTCAATATATTTTAAATTAAAATAAATGGAAATTATTGCATGATGCAATAATAAATCATGTGTCAAGGATGAATTAAAATTTACATTTAAAATATTTAAAATCAAAGATATTTTAAAAACTGCATATCAAAATCTGTTTTATATCATGGGACTATCAGCCTTAAATAATAAGATTCCAAAAATATGATTAAGTGTTCAGTTCATTTGAGCACAGAGCTTAAAGATAGGTACCGAGGAAACATAGACTCCAAAGAAATAGGGCCAGTACTCCAAAGTGAGGAAATTAAGGTTCCACTTATATAGGCAGAAACGAAGTTTAATAGCATTACAACATATCCCAAATAAAGCCAGTACATATGTTACAGAGATTTGATTGGTTATAGTTTTCTACATTCCAAGGGAGATTGTTCTAACATTCCAAGAAGAGGGCAATGATCTTGGGCGGGTTGGGGGAGGCGATTTCATCTTCCCTAGTCATTTATCAGAAAAAGCATAAGTTGGAGCTTCATGCTATGTAACTCAGGCAGCACAGTCACATTCCTCTTACAACTCAAAATAAAGTTCCAACAGCTTTAAGTTTAATTTACTTATGTCCACAGGATTGAGATTTCACAGAAAATGTTTAGTAATAAATGATACATTTAAAGGATGAAATTTAAATATTCATGATCTGGCAGGCAAAGTTTCTAACACAAAAAAAAAGATAAATAATTGAAGGTTAAACTCAAGGCAAGTTGAAGAAAATCTTTAGTAAATATACAGCAGAAATCAATGAAATAGAAAAAAAGAAATACAAGAGACAAGCTAAATATGTGTTCTTTGAAAATTATAAAAATAGTTTTTATGTTTGATTTTTTAAAATACTATGATTACAAAACAGACAATGAACATAAAGCCTTTGATTAATTATGAGTGAAGAGGACTCTTTTATATTTTAAATTATGTTAATTTAGACGAACAGGAAAGCATTCTATTTAAAATCAAGAAGATGATAAGACAGTCTTTACCAGTGAGTTTGTTCAACATTATTTTCATGCTTCTATCAAGTATAATAGTAAAATAAAAAGATTAAAACATAAAGTTTCAAAGAATGAAAATAAATCTATCATTATTTGTGAATCATATGTTTCTCTATGTAGAAAATTAAAAATTTGTTTATCGTCAAATTACTAAAATTACTTCATGAATGTAATAATGTATCTTAATGTATGAAGTCAATTGCTCTTTTAAACAAAGTAATTATTAGCCAGCAAATAATTAGATTGCATGATGTAAAAATAATATATTATTTTTCAAATAATTAGATTGCACAGTTTTGTTTGCTTTTTAATGTCAGAAAATCCATACGGTATACGGTATATAAGCATAAATAATGAAAATATTGTAAGTATTTTATAAAAATTATTAAACATTACTAAAAGATATTGAAGTGTTTGAATAAGTTTAGGGATATCCTGGATTCACTCATAAAAATTTCATATATTATAGATATCATAATTTTCTTTTCTTTAACTTTTAGATTTTTTATTTTAAAATTGTGGGGTATGATTCAAGGTTAAATATACAAATACTCATTGTGCAGGTACCCTTGTTGATGAGGTGTGACCTCCCTCCCCAGGCAGATTCCCACCACTGCCAATTCCACCTCCCCGCCCCCTCCCCCCACCCCCTGCAGTTTCCCGCTACTGTCAATCCTTTTCTGATAGTCTTACAATAGGTGTGCAAGGTCCACTGATGAGTGAGAACATGTGATGCTCAGTTCTTTTTTTCTGTAAAATAAAACTCAGTATTATAGACTCTAATTCCATCCAGGTTGCTTCAAAGTTCATGATTTTGTTTTTTATGGCTGCATAATATTCCATTGTGTATATGTACCACATTTTTTTTATCCAGTTGTCTTTTGATGGGCAGCATGGTTTGTTCCATGTTCTTGCTATTGTGAACAATGTTGTGATAAACATATGTGTGCAGGTATCTTTTTTATACAGTGATTTGAGTTCTTCCGGGTATATTCCCAGTAGGGGGATTGTGGGGTCATATTGAAGGTCGATTTTTAGAACTTTTAGGAATTGTCAATCTTTTTTTCCAGAGAATGTACTAGTTTGCACTCCCACCAACAGTTTAGAAGTGCTCCCTTTTCGCCACATCTTCTCCAGCATCTGTTTTTTTTTTTTTTTTGAGTTATTGATGATGGCCATTCTGACTGGAGTTAGGTGGTATCTCAGTGTAGTTTTAATTTGCATTTCTTTGATGACCAGTGAGGCTGAACATTTTTTCATGTATCTGTTGGCCGCTGTATGATGTCTTTTGAGAAGTGTCTATTCATGTCTTTTGCCCACTTTTTAAAGGGGCTATTTGTTGTTTTCCTTTCAGCACGTTTGAGTTCCTTGTAGATCCTAGGTGTTAGGCCTTTGTCAGATATATAGTTGGCAAATAATTTTTCCTCGTCTGTGGGTGGTCTCCCTGCTCTCTTGATGGTTTCTTTGGCTTTGCAGAAGCTTGTCAGTTTGGTGAGTTCCTACTTGTCTATCTTATTTCTTATGGCATGGGCACTTAGGGTTTTGATTAGGAATTGGTTGCCGGTTCCAATTTCTGTAAGAGTGTCTCCTGCTTTTTCTAAGGTTCTTATAGTTTGAGGTTTTATGTTTAGGTCTCTGATCCATTTAGAGTTCATTTTTGTGTATGGGGATAGGTAGGGGTCCTGTTTCAATCTTGTGCATGTGATCAGCCAATTATCCCAGAAAAACTTTTTCCTTTAATAAAGATATGAAAAGCTTGTTTGTTGATGTTGTTGCTATTGTTTTGATAAAACCAATGAGTTAACACAAATGGTCACCTCAGTTTCCAAGTATATTTAGAATGAATAATGTCTGACAAATGGTGTTGTCAAGTCTTCTTACTTGAGGCCTAGTTATTACTTATTTGGAGAACATGCATGTAGTAGGTTTTATCTGCTTGGCTATATAAAATTGTTTTTCTGGTTTCCAATCTTTTTAGTTATTTTCTGTGATGTGTATCACATTTCATTTTAATGCTTATTTACTAATAAAATTGTTTTCTTTCTCTTCTTCCTTTGTAGAGAGGTTTTCTGAGTGGGAGGGGAACTGTTTATAGTTATATTTTTTTAAACAGTTCTGGTGATTAGGAATGAATGGTTCACAGTTCATGAACTGGACAGATGAGCTAAAAGTCTATGGTCTTCCTACTGTCAGGTAAGAGACTTTGAATTTTAAAAAGTCTTTTCTAACTGTCTGCTCTTTTAGAACCATTCCAAATAGAAGATTTTAATATTGAGTAATACAAACTCTAAAATCCCATCAGGATCATTATATGGTTAAAAAATATGAGAAGCCAAGAATGTTGCCCACTTTTAGAGCTCATATCTTTCTGTCATATTTGAAATAAATATATAAAAATCTAGTCCTATAATGTCCTAAGGATGGTTCTTTTGATTTGTATAAATTAGTGTTGTAACTTAGA
This sequence comes from Tarsius wallacei, assembly GCA_963574415.1. Taxonomy (NCBI): domain Eukaryota; kingdom Metazoa; phylum Chordata; class Mammalia; order Primates; family Tarsiidae; genus Tarsius; species Tarsius wallacei. The sequence goes on along the minus strand of CAUYQG010149761.1, from coordinate 11,815 downwards.
AAGTTCTCATCCCAAGCAAATTAATTATTGGTATTGATGAGATAAATATAATTCTAAAAATAATTTGGGGTAGTCAGAGAAAAGAGAGAACAATTGAAGAGAAAATGCAAGAATTGAAGGTGCTATACCTTTCGCAGAAACTTCCTCCTCTTTTCTGTACTGTATTGCCTGTGTAGCCTCTGCATGTCTTTTTCCCCTCTTTGTCCCCATCTGACTCCAGGAAAGGGGACAGTAATGATATTTCCGATAATTCTTTTTTTTTTTTTTGGAGTCAGATTCTTACTCTATCGCATAGGCTGGAGTGCAGGTTAACATTCATAGCTACTGCAGCCTTGACTTGCAGGGCTCAGGCCATCTTTCCACCTCAGCCTTCCAAGTAAGTAGCTGGGACTACAAAAAAAAAACACACCACCATGCCAGCTAATATTTGATTTATTGTAGAGGCAAGTTGTCGCCAAGTTACTCAGGCTGTCTGGAACCCCTGGGCTTAAGCAGTCCTCTCGCCTCCTCCTCCTGCAGTGCTGGAATTACAGGTGGGAGCCACAGGGCCTGGCTGATGACTTTCTTGATTTATGAATTTTCTTGTAATGAAAGACAAAGGCACAGCTTGTTTAGCTTGTAAGCAATCACCTGCTCTGTTGGAGGGGACAGATTTGTGTGTATTATGACCTATCCCTGATTGTACTTCATATCTTAGCTCATATTCCATATTCAAGAGTCCCTTATTCACACATATTATAGGTGGGAACACAGGCATAATTAAGAGAAATGTTAATGTTCAGAGAATAATGGAGAACTTGAGTAAAAGACTATGCCCTGAACAAAGGCAACAAGATGGAGAGTAGCTGCACAAGTCACTTGGGAAAAGGCAATGAAACAAGATGTTGATCTGATGAAAGTAGACAAGAGAGGAGATAACAAAATACTCTATAAATTTTTCTCATCTCAATATGGGGAAAACTAGGAAAGAAGGCATTGCCAGCAAAACTGATGCAACTAAGAAGCTTCTGAGGATCTCAAGGTCATACCCATGCCTTCCTTACCAGCTGATGCAACTCATTTAAGGTTTATTTCCCTCTGTGACCAAATCATCTGCAGTATTCTGAAGCATGTTTTCAGTTTACAGCCCCATGCATGAGATATGAACTACACACTGTGAAGTTCTGAAACGAGCATGCTTTTCTCCTCTGATGGAGTAAGCATACAAAATTTTAGAAGATCACTCCATTAAGGGATATAATGACTAAAGGGGCTAAAGGAAGCTAACTAACCCATCTTCTTTCCCCCAAGGCTATGAAATATTTGAGGGCATTAGACACCCATGGAGAAATGTTGCTAATGGATGTACTCGAAGTCTTTCACTAAAGCTGATCTGGGAAGAGTTATAACTTTGTACATATTCAGAATGTAGGTGAGTCCTCCATTGATTTCCAACAGTGCTTTCTTGAGATTTTCTTAGAATTTGTCCTGGATCTTAAGGAGTTCTAAATCACCATAATCTGAACACTCAGTCACTGCTCTTTTATTGACTTGCCCTTCAAATCAAAATTAGGGAAAAGATGGTAGAATGTCAATCACGGACTTACTTAATGGCAGCTACTCAGTTTGGGACAATATATAGAACAATGAAGAAATTTCTTATGATTTAATTCTCAACATCTGCTTTCCATAAAAGTTAAGATTCATGAGAAAGTAAACTTCTCTGTCGTATATTTCATAGTATCTGTGGCTGAAAGAAACAGCCACTGGATTAAAAGACTCAAAAAAATTAGTGAATTAAAGCATAATGCCCAAAGACATAATCAAGACTCATATGACCAGATAATATCAGAACCCATACTCTATCAGCTTGGTAAGAAAATCAGTCTCAGTCATTATTGAGGTTCTTGATTACACAAGAATCAAGAAGTACTAAACAATACCCAGAAATTAGAGAAAGTACAAAAGTACTGATATTCTTCGGTTCAATACCAATAATAACAAACAATATCAATTCGTATCAAAATACACTGAATGCTTAAAAAAACCTTTGGAGAATTATTTATTTATTTCACCTCTTTAGCCAATAAGTAATCAAGAAAATAAATGAATAAGCACTTCACAATTGTTATCAAAAACAGAAAAATAATTGTAAAAAATCAACTAACAAATGTAGGACAAAAATTGATGAGATAAATTAAAAAATACATACAACAATATTATATTTTCATAAAACAATCACAAACAACCCTGCTATTTTAATCAGAGTGTTGGTAAAACTCAAGTATACACACACACACACACACACACACACACACACACACACAAACAGACTCACACACAACAGACCTGGCTATAACATCAAAGCTGCTCAGGAGATCTTTTAAAAAAGAAAGATAAATATATACAACCACATTATAAACTTTAAAATTAATAATGAATTGAAGTTTTCTAAGAAAAATACGTTGTCTTAAATTAATACAAGAATTCTTCTTTTGGATAAAAATTAACCTTGAAAAAAAATCACTATGATGAAATACTAGAAAATGATACCTTGCAATGTATACACATGAGATTGAATCAAGGTTCCTCTAATTCACTATCTATGTAAATGTAATTTAATTAAGCTTAATATGAGATATTTGAATAAAAATACTTGCTTCAGCATTGTTGAGAGTTAATGAAATAATGTGTGCAAATCTCTTGATATATTTTGGCACATAACAGGCATTTATTTAATGATTGATACTATTAAGGTTACAATTATATAATCATAATTTGCCAATGAATCATTTATAATAAGAGTATGAGACTCCATATTTAATAGGTAAGCTGTTATAATTTTCCAAGGAATATATATCACTGCCATAAACAATTAAGTTCTTTTTCATTATGGAAACAAAATACTAAAAAATCAAGTGTAATATCCAACTAAATTAAAATGTTTTCAAAGTTATTTTTTAAAAAAATGTAAGGATACAAGGGAGCAGAATAATTTGATAAAATATAAATTTGTGTTTTATTCATCTTATACTGTACTTGCCTTCTCCCTTTAAGGTAAGTAGTAAGAATGTTGGTTTCCTTGCTCCGGAAGAGATCTGTCATTGTTAGGCTAAATAACAATAGAATGTGTACAGTTATGTTTCTGGTTTCTGAATTTTAGACATTTTATGTTCCTGTGGTTATTTTGGTCATATAGAGGAGAAAGAAGTGTATTACTTCAAAGTTTGTGAGACAGGGAGGAGAGATTCCCTAAGACTGCAAAGAGATGGCAATGCAAAAAGTATTGAAGAGCGAGAATAAATAGGGCAATACCTAAGTATTGCCCTTAGGGAACCTGGAGCTTGGAAATCATGGCTACTGTTAAAAGCAAAGATTTCCCGTCCCAAGTTTGGCTTATAAGCAGTAAAACCAAAAATTTCAATAGTCCTTATATGCTGAAGCAATTATAATATAGGAAACCATGATGAGCTGAAGAATAAAAGTGCTGTCTCCAGTTTCTGGGTATCTATTAAAACTTCTTGGTTCTTGGGCAATCATAGGGTGTGTGAAAGAACCTCAATAATGACTGAGATTGATTTTCTTAACCAGCTGGTAGCATGTGGGTTCTGAGCCACGCTCAATACATATTTTTAAAATATACAGATTTTTGTTGATGTTTTGTCTCTTGTAGACTGAGTTTAAATAGTTCACACACAGATTTTAATATTTTAATTTAAAGATTTATCACCAAAATATATCAAAGTGCAAACATAATGTCAAATGTTGCAGGACACAAATTTGACAATAGTTACCATTTCTTTCTTGGCGTTCATAGTATTCTATTCATCTTTGTTGGGAAAAAAATATGGCACTTCATTTTCAATGTATTTTTTAAAGTGGACAATAAAGTTGAAAATTCTGGCAGCTCAGCTAGGTTCCATGAGGAACCATCTGTACTGCATGAACCATAAATTACACCAATTTGAGGTAAAGTCCACTCCAGTCAATGATGTTAACTTCCTGGGTCCAGGAACAGGAATAATACAAACTCCAATCTTTGATATTGCAACCTTCTTTTGTACAACATCTATAAATAAGCTTATACTTTAAATTGCATGGTTTTTAAAAGCTCAGTTGACTTAAATATAAAGGTGGGAAAGGAAGAAAATAAGTAAAATAGAAAATACTAAAACTAACCTGAAATATATTCTGCTAAAGGATTGGTTAATTAGAACAGACATTTTGAGTTCACTGGTCCAGCAGCCATAAGGAGCACAGGCAGAGGGCTGCCAATCCAAGGCAGACATTTCTTTTTGCTTGGTTTCATGGTGCACTAAAGCAATTGCCAGGGTCCCGATTTCAGTACTATCTCTTTTGTTGTTCTGTCTTTATAGCATGCATAAGTTGTGGCTGTTCTTGGTCTTCACAGTGTTGTTTAATGCCTTGTGAGGGAGTAAGCACAGAAGTACCAGCTTTCTACTTGGTTCAAGCATTGCAAAACAAACAAACAAAAACAAAACAAAACAAACAAACCAAAAAACCTCCGGGGTTTCCAGCACAGCTGCTTCTCAAAGCTGTTGATTTGCAGTATAAAAACTGATCCAGGTAGTTTGTTTTCCAACTGTCCCATGACTTGCTCTTTCTCCTCCAATTAGATGGTGTTAGCTCCTGCCAATATCTCTTTTGTTGTTTTCTCAGTAAGTGCAACTGTGTGTTGAATGTATTGCCTTCAATCAGTCCATCCCCTCTGCATTTGATTATGAAAAACAACAACAACAAAATTTTCTGGCCTGTGCAATATACTTATTCTCTTATTTTTATGCATAGATAGGATATTTACATACTTTTAGTAATTTCAAAGCACATATGGATAGGGCAGAAAAGGGATGAGTGATTGAACCCTGCATAAAACTGTGTTATATTTATTCTTAATAACACTTATATTGTTTAAACAATAATACAGCCTGATAATCCCTGATCACTCTAGTTAAGAGACAACATGTTTTAGATAAGTAGCTTGAGCTCCAGAAGAGTATATTAATAAGTCTTATTTCTAATTATATTTTCTATAGTTTATATTGACACTTCATATACATTAAATGAATGTTACATTGTTGAATAAATGCACAAATAAATCTATTAATTTATAAAGTATAGAAATGTAAGAGTGAGAAAATAAAAATTAGTATGCAAAAATCTTGTGGAAAAAAATTATTGCTTGATTTCATCAGAAGAGTCACTTAAGACATGAAGACAATGAAAGTATAAAGGCAGATAGCAAAGATATTTTTGAGGTACAGCTACCTTTTCCATGTAAACGACTATAACATTTTAAATAGTTGTGCCTTATCTATCATTTATTTTATAGAAAATTAGGCAAAAAAAACCCAACTACATAGACAATGCTTACTATCAATTGTTTGCAACTCCAATTTATTCCTGAAGGTTCATGCTGGAAAGAATTAATTCCAGTGTATATTAACAACTGCATTTGAAGAAACTGTGGCTCTTGTACTCCAGGTACAAACCTGAGTCAACATCTTCCAGTTCTGACCGATAATTTTTTAAAAAATCCTGTCTGTATTTATCTTCTCCCTTTGGAGCAACCAAATGATACATACACTTTCTATTAGCTAGAAAAGGAGTAACGGCTTTCTTAGTGTCTGAGCTTGGCAGCAAAGAAGTCTGCAATTATAGCAAAAAGAAAAAGGAAGTAGAAGAAAAAAAGCTTGCCCTAGTTTCACTTAGAAGCATGTTCATTTTTTCACGACTAAAGACAGATGAAGTACCACCTCCATGTGCAGTCTCTTGAGAAAGATAAGTCTGTTCAGATATAGCAAACCAATAGAAAATTCAGGTTTAGAAATTGGGAATTATGAGATTTGTGTTGTGTATATAAGTATTAACTGGTTATTAATAGCATATAGCACATTAATTTCACAGAAATTTTATTAAGATAAATATATTATAGAAGTATATTTCATTTAAATTAAGTTTTGCACTTATTTTTTCTATTTTGTGTTCTACATAATATTGGAAGAAGTTATACACAAAAACAAATGAAAGATACAAACACTGATACATATATTAGTCTTCCTATTAGAATAATTGGCTTATAAAATATGTGGCTTAGCTATTCCCAGTAGATAGGATTTTATGAAAACTTTGTCAGTTGAGGTATTTTCAGTAAGCAGTGATAGTTTTTAATTGCTTTATAACATTATCTTACTTAAATTTAACAATGCAAAATATACAAAACTCTGATTAATGAATTTATTTCTCAATCAATTTTTGTAACAAAAATTAGACTTGAAGTTGTATATCCAGTGAGTACAATACTAGTTGAGGTTCATTCCTACCATTTCTATCCCACAGAGGATAGCATTGTCCCATGGTTGTCCTGACTTCCCTGGTGTGGTAGCTAAACACCAAGATGGCACACAATAATTTCTGCTTTCTGCTATTCACAGTCTTATATAGTCTCTCCAGAATTGCCAGGGGTAGACTCTATGAACAGTAGAATATGATGAAAATGATAATACACCACTTTTCAGGTTAGGTTATAAAAGACAGTGTTGCTTTTGTTTCACTTACTCATGCATATTTTCTTTGAGATTACTCTCAGGGAAACCAATTATGAGCAGCAGTTCATATGGAAAGGAACTGAAGTCTCCAACTAAAAGCCCTGAAAATAAGGTTGAGAGGGTATCCCCAGCCTCAGACATATTTTCAGAAACTGCGGTTCCTGCCTACAACTTGATTTAACCAATTGCGTGACAGACCCTGACACCAGAGACACATTGACACTGCTGCATTATGACTTTCCTAGGCCTTAGGCACTTTTTGCACCTTTTCTTTTTTGTCTCTGTGGTATCTTTTCGCTCTCTTTTATACATGCACATACGTATATTGCACATCTGAATGGGGAAGAAGAGGAAAAAGTGAAACAATAGCAATCTCTGTACAAAAGTATGTATTGCATTTTTAAAACCAACCCATGTAATTGGCTGCAACAATATTTTATCTATATAACTATATGTATTGTGGAGACAATATTAACTCCATCTTGGAGGTTAATCAGCCATGTTGGCCTCCGAATTCCTAATTTATTTCTTTATTTACTGTCTCTAGTGTAAGGACACGCCCCTCTTCATGTCATGGTTCAAGTTATAAGTTATTGTGCATATAGCATTCTTGCCTGTTCTGGAAGGTTGCCTTTAATTGGTTTGCACAGAACACTTACACACTCTCCCTATGATGGATAAGACTTATATCTGAGGAATGTAGTGATCTACCAGTCTTGTTGCCGCCCAAGACCATGCTTCTGTTCATAACTTTCTTCAACAAATCACCCAATACTGGCACACTAAATTTGCCTCCTTCTTCAGTTTCTCAACTCTTTCAGCATTTGGGGATTGCTTTGCACATACATCCTTATAGTTATTGCATTAATATAACAATGAATCTATCAATATTATATATTAAAATATTTTATGATCTATACTATTATTTTTTTTAAAGAAACTCACCATGCCTAATCCAGAACCAAGCAGCTAAAATGCTCCTTGATTCTGGACCCTTAGACCAAATGAGAAAATCAAAAGTTGTGAATTCATTTGGGTAATTTTTTATACAACAACTTGTAGAACTGGACTTTTTGTTTATTCTATATTAAAAATAATTTATTTCTTCTGATAAATGTAAAATAGAATGAAAGATAAATTGAAAAAGATAACTGTGAATTTATTATGCTTGTAGTTTTCTATTTATTTTAGGATCTTTTATTTTATTTTATTTTGAGTTGGAGTCTTACTCTGTCGCCCAGACTGGAATGCAGTGGCACGCTCCCAGCCACTGCAGCCTCCACCTGCTGGGCTCCAGGCATCCTTCTACCTCAGTCTTTTAGTAGCTGGAACTACAGGTGCGTGCTACCACACCTGGATAGTTTTTGATTTATTGTAGAGACGAGTTCTTACCAAGTTGTCCAGGCGGGTCTCGAACCTGCAGACTCAGGCAATCCACTAGCCTCGGCCTCCCAAAGTGCTGGGATTACAGGCTGAGCCACTGAGCCTGGTCGATATTTTCTTCTCTTATACAAACACTGCTGAAAAAGCTTAATTTGTAAACTTCGTAAACCTTGGGTTTTTGAAAACATGTCATTTGCTATAATTTCACTACAGCATGCCTTTTCCTAAATCTCTAGGCTGTTCTATAAGAAAGTCATTCAAAAATCATGACAGCTTTCAAGATGTTTCATTCTAAGGAAGAGTCTTATCTGGAACTTCAAGATAAATCCAGACTACTGGTTGTTTCTTGTAAAAATGTTTTATTGCAAAACAGTCATACCCATTTACTTAGATATTGTAACAAATATCTAAGTTGCCTCTACTACAAAGGCACTGAATAATTAGAGCTGATACTTGAATGATCTATGGAGTCTCAGCATAGGCATACTGCATTTTTTTTCCCATTTTGATTCATTACACTTTACAGATATTGCATTTTTCACAAATTGAAGGTTTGTGGCAAGTCAGCATTATGCAAGTCTTTGGAAACCATTTTTTTCCCCCAACAGTATGTGCTCACCTAGCTGTCACATTTTGATTATTCTTACAATATTTTAAATTTTTTCACTGTTTATGTTATGATGATCTATGATCAGTGATCTTTGATGTGACTATTGTAATTGCTTTGGGGCACCGTGAACTGCAAGCCATGAACTACATAAGATGGCAAACTAAATAAATGTGTGTTTTGATTCTTCCACCAACCAGCTGCTCCTCACCTCTTTTCCTCTCCTCAGTCTTCTCTATTCCCTGAACTACGAAAAGATTGGAATTAGGTCAATGAATAATCCTACAATGGCCTCTAAGTGTTTAAGTGAAAGGAAGATTCCCCCATCTTATTTTAAACAAAAAGCTAGAACTTATCAAACTTAGTGAGAAAGGTATGTGGAAAGCCAATATCGTCTGAAACCTAAGCCTCTTGTACTAAACAGCCAAGTTGGGAATGCAAAATAAAAGTCCTTAAAGGAAAATTTAAGTACTACTCCAATGGACACAAAAGTGATCAAAAAGCAAAACAAATTATAACTGGTTTGGAGAAAGTCTTAATGATCCAGATAGAACAAACCAGCCAGAACATTCTCTTAAGCCAAAGCCTAAACCAGAGAAAGGCCCTAGCTCTCTTCAAATCTATGAAGACTGAGAGAGATGAAGAAAAATTTCTCCTAGCTGCAGAAGAAATGTTTGAAGCTAGCATGCCATTTCCATAGCGCAAAAGTGAGAGGTAAATCAGTAGATGCTGGTGTTGAAGCTTCAGCAAGTCATCTAGAAGATCTAGCTAAGATCACTGACAAGGTGGCTATGCTAGACAACAAATTTTTAATGTAAATGCAATAACTTTCTGTTGGAAGAACTTGTCTTTATAGCTAGAGAGGAGTCAATGTGTAGCTTTACAATTTTAAAAGATAGGCCAACACTTTTTCCAGGCAAATGCAGCTGTTGACTTTAAGTTGAAACCAATGTTCATTTACTATATCAAATATTAAGAGGCCTTTAAGAGCTATGCTAAATCTACCCTGCCTGTGCTCTATAAATTAAACAACAAAGCCTGGATGATAGCATCTTTTAATAACATGGTTTATTAAATATTTTAAGCCCGTGGTTAAGACCTAGTGTTCAGAAAAAATATTTCTTTCAAAATATTATTGCTTACTGACCATGCATCTTTTCATCCAAGAATACTGATGGAGACAAATAGAAGATTAATGTTGGTTTCATGTTTGCTAAATTAACATTCATTCTACAGTCCAAATATCAAAGAATAATTTTTACTTTCAATAATTACTATTTAAGAAATACATCTCACAAGGCTATCACTGCCATATGCAGTGATTCCTATGATGGAATGTAAATTGAAAATCTTCAGTACATAGCCACCATTCTAGATGTTACAAAGAAAATTCATGATTCATGAAAGGAGGGCACAATATCAACATTAATAGGATTTTGGAAGAAGTTGATTTCAACCCTCCTTTATGAGTATAAGAGACTCACTATTTCAGTGGTGGAAGTAACTGAAGGTGTGGTGGAAATTGAAAGAAAACTAGAACTAGATGTGAAGACAAAAAGACATAACTAAATTGCTACGATCTCATGGTAAAATTTTAACAGATGAGAAATTGCTTCCTATGTGTGAACAAAAAGGGGGATTTCTTGAAATAAAATTTACTCCTAATGAAGATGCTGCAAAATTTTGAAATGGCAACAAAAAAATATTGAATATTACATAAACTTAGTTGATAAAACAGCAGCAAGATTTGCAAGTGTTGACTCCAAATTTGGAAGATGTTCTACTATGGGGAAAATGTTGTCAAACAGCACTGCATGCTACAAAGAAATTTTTCACAAAAGGATCCATTGATATAACAAACTTCATTGTTGTCTTAGTTTAAGAAGTTGTCATAGCTACCCACACTTTTAGCAAGTGCCTCCCTGAGCATTTAGCAGTCATTGACATGGAGGCAAGACCCCACCTAGTTGAAAAATTATGATGAACCTGAAGAATCTAAAGATCATTAGCAAATATAGCAATAAAGTATTTCACATCATAATATATATTTCATTAGATATGATGCTATTTCACACCTAATAAGCTACAGTATAGTGAAAACATAATTTTATATGCATGGTTAGACAAAATGTGTGTGACTTGCTTTATTGTAATATTTGCTTTATTGCAATGGTCTGGAACCAAACCTGCAATACCTTTGAGGTTTGCCTGTAGTTATAATCTGGCCCTTCTCAGGAATATAGTTTGTAAGCCCTTGGAGTAAGCCATGTCTAATAACTCTGTAGCAAATTTAATTCATTCATGTTTAAATAATACATATAAGATAATATATAAGAAATTCCATAGAATATGATTTTAATAGAATATATGTGAAACATTCTTTCTTTCTTCCATACAAAACTAATAATTGCAAAGAGTAATGAGTATCATCTATGCCTCTAAGGATTCCAAGCTACAATTTTTTGGAACTTTGGTAATATTTTGTTTTCATGCTTGTTCTTATTTTTTTTTCATTTTGAAATACTTGAAGGCTCATGTTATAATAAAACTTTCTATATCACTTAAAAGGCCCCCAAAGGCATTATTAAACTTGGTTACTTCCTCTCTGAAGAGTTATTTCTCCAAATGTTTTAATGTTGGCTTTCATAGGTAACTAAAATATAGTTTGTTGAAATGTTTGATGTGTAGAATAAATAACAGATAAAGAAAATTTCTTAGCAAAATTTTCGGATATGAAAGTTGAAGTCCATCTTTATGAATTAAAACTTGAATGTATGTATTCATTATATAAGAATTAAAGTCCATATTTCTTATAGCAACAATAAAAGTTGACTGGTAACATTTAGAAAAATATGAAATGTTTCTCCACTATGAATTGGAAAGTAATTTAAACTTAAGAATGTTTTTAGCTGCAGTAGAAAACTTTGCAAATTATGGCATAGAATATGGCAGCACTTGTAAACTCAAACAGTAAATAGACTTGCAATTCAGGGTTATTAAGCAGTTCAAAAATGTTAGCAGGAACCCAAGCCGTTTCCAACTTTCTGCCCTTCCCACCTCAGTGTGCTGCCTTTAAACTTTATACCAGGCTATCAAAGTTCAATATAATCTATTCCGCTTATCACCCTATATATTAAAAACCAGGGGTCAGTCTTTCTATTATTGCTCTGTTGTTGCTATTGTTTTTTTTTTGTTGTTGTTTTGTTTTGTTTTTTGAGTTGGAGTCTCACTCCGTCGCCCAGACTGGAGTGCAGTGGCCGCTTCCGGCCACCGCAGCCTC
>CAUYQG010149760.1:0-11497 GCA_963574415.1 Tarsius wallacei | reverse complement strand
TGTGATTTTACTGTCCTCATAGAGCTTGGAAGTAATACCCTTGTGTTTTGCTTCCTGGAATTTGGGGACTCATGAGAGTTCTGCAAGTGAGAAGAGACTGCTTGGATGCAGCTGCCAGAGCAAGAACCCAGACACCCAGTGGCTGTGACTGCTCTGAATTAGACTAAGAAGGCTCAGTGACTGCTGGGCATGGAGAGTGGTGGTGGGTGGATTTTGGGACCTCTGCAGATCATCAGATCAAAGGAGAGCTGTTTTGCTTTGTGTTTTTTTTAAGTAATTTTTTTTTACAGTAATTTGTTTTTCTTTTGTGGCAGGTTAACTGGTGCCCATCCTGTAACCTGTCTGGTTAGCAACCTAGAAATGGGATGAGTTCTAGGTACGTGTATTTGCTAACTTTGGAGTAAACTTCTTTGGTTATAATACAATCTGCCACAAATGGAAATTACCTCTTCGGAGTCTTGGACAGGCTGGAGAAGGAAAGTGTCAAGCAGGTCAGAGGAGTCCCCCCAAACTGGTAATAGCCAAGAGGCACCTCCCAGGCTTAGATGATACCCAGCCTAGGTCATCTGAGCCCAGATCTCACAGGGATTGAGATCAGAGGTCTAGCTTGTTAGGGTAAAGTTCATTTGCTTGAAAACACAAATGCTGAAAGCCAAGTTTTAGAATGCTTGTGCAAATAACCAAAGCCATTGACTTGGCCAGGAGAAGGTAAGGTAAATCAACTTTTTTCAGAATGAAAAAACAGTAATAATAAAGGAAAGAAGACACAGGGTCAGTAGTAGGAAGGGTCTTGGCATGTGGCAGGATTCAAACTTCAGGCAGGGGATCAGGAATTAGAAGATACTCTAGGTAGAGAGGACTGACAAGAGTTATGCAGGACCACAACCCAGGAAGAGGAGAGGAGAGTTTGGGTTTTAGCTCAGTCAACCTGAGCTCAGATCCTCACTCTGCCATTTACTACTATGAGCAACCTAACTAACCTCTCTCGATCTCAGTTTCTTCATTTGCAAAACAGAGATAATAACAAAACTCTCAAGTCTCACTTGGTTCAGAGAATTGATTGATTGATTGAGGTGGGGTCTCCCTCTGTTGCCCAGGCTGGAGAGCAGTGGCACCATCACAGCTCATCACAGCCGCAACCTCCTGGGCTCAGGCAATCCTTCTGCCTCAGCCTCCCGCATTAACTGGGAATACAGGTGCGTGCCTCCATGCCTGGCTAATTTTTTTCTCCTTAATTTGTAGAGACGAGCCCTCACTGTGTTACCTTGAGTGGTCTCAAATTCCTGGGCTCAAGCAGTCTTCTTACCTCCACCTCCAAGGGCTGGGATGAGAGGCGTGAGCCACTGTGCCTGGCCAGAGAATGAATTTAATAAATATTAGCTATTAATATAAAGTCATTGTACACCTGCCGGAGCAAGAGATTTAGTTACCACTCCTGAAGTAGAGTTTAAGTTTTGGGTCTTATGAACAAGGTAGAAACCCACTCATGTGAACTAGGGGTCAAAGCCAGAGCTGAACACACACTAACAGGTTCTCAAGTGGATTCCTGAGTCCTGGGCTAGAGATGCTCAAAATTCTGTAAGCTGAATCTGCAGGGCATCAGGAGACAGGTGAGGAGGAATGCAGACGGTGAGCTTGACCCGATGGGGCCGTTTGTCCTATGAATACAACTGCGAACAATTTCTTCCATCTGTGCATACTCCTTCTACTGGAAGTAGAGCCTGTTTTTTCCTCTCCTTGAATGTGTCCACCCTGGGACTTGCTTGACTAACAGAGTCAAGATAGCAATGATGCTGTGCCTGTACCTGGCGGTTTTTGCTTTGTTTTCTTGCAGCCCGGCGGCCGTGCTATAAGGAAGTCCAAGGTATGCCGCTGAAAAGAGGCCACATGGAGAGGCCATGGAGGATGAACTACCACATGGAGAGGGAGGCCAAGTGGAAGAAAACCAAGGGCCAGTACAGGAGATGGTGTTGAGGGGATGTTCTTCTTAATGTAGTCTGTGGAAGGAAACCAACAGAGAGGAGAGAGGCTGATCACACAGGAGGCAGGTAATGCCATGCTCAGGCTCTTCTCCATTTGTCTGAGACCCTCCCTTCTCTGCCCTGCACTGTATACCAGGAGACTCCATCAGCCTGCCTCCAAAAGGACTGGATGAGGATCAGCACCAAGGCCCCAGACACATGCGTGAGAAAGGTCTTCCTTCCAGGAAAGCTCAGCCACCAGATGAATTCAGCCAAATGAGTGAACCTTGGCCAACAACTCGCAGAGCAGAATAATCACCCACTCAACCCACAGAATTGTTAGCAATAATGACCGTGGTTTTAGGTTTGGGGCTGGTATTTTGTGCATCCGTAGACAACTCATACCAAAATGGGTACCTCAAAGTTGGGTGCTGCTGTAAGAAAAACTTAATAGGTGTGCCATTGCGTATGGGATCAGGTGGTGGAGGCCAGAGGGTTTGTGAGAAGACAGCAGTGGGAACTGGACGAGCGATCAAGAAGCAACAGTGGAAGCCAGAGGAAGGGCAGCAAGAGCTACCTGGTGGCACTAAATTAATGTTTTAAGTTAAACGTGCACCCAGAGCGCTTGTGGAGTTTGCCAAGGAGGTGTTCCAGAAAGCTGTGGAAACCGCCAGTTGACCTGTTTTAACTGTGATCAGGGGAGGGAAGAGAAGGATGAGCTAAAGAAGGACTTGTTCCGTTTTCATGCAAAACTGAAGGCTATACTTGCAACCCAGGACTTGCTGGCTTGGAAAATAAAACCGTTTCTTATGCTCAGCATCTCCAACTGGAAAAAAGATCCTCAAAGTAAGAACTGGTCTCAGGGAAAATATCAAATCCAGGGTGCTACGACTAAAACAGAACCTTAGGGACAAGACAAGGCCCTTTGTTAAGTTTACATAAAAATGTAAGGTGGGGCCTCCCAGGTCCTTTCTCAAGATGTAGCCCTTGTTACCTTTCTCTTGGGTTTCTGAGACTCTTAAGAACATTGTTCTGCAGCACTCTGACTTGCAGCTCAAAGTGGAGGAGGGCTTATCTCGAAAAGAATTGTGAATGTGGCTTCTGTCTAATGAAGTGGATTGGAATTTGATAGAAGAGTTTAAAGGGGTTTTACCAAGTCGGGATCCCCCACTCTCTTTGGCAAGTGTAGAACCTGCTGCTAATAGTCAGTTCAATCACTGTGGAGTAGAGAAGACAACATGGGGCCGACTCAAGAACTCAGAGGCGTCGAACCAAGAACAATGGAGAGTACTGGGTCAGGAAACCAAATCCAGAAAGCTGTGAATCACAAACAAGGACCATAAACAAGGAACTTTCTGTGTCCTCCTGCCCTTGCCACTGGAGTCAAGGGAACTCATGATATATGCTTGGCCGATCTTCTAATTGCTATGTACCAGTGACTGCTGTGGGTCTGATAGCGGCTACCCTTGTCTCAGCATTGCATGGTAGGTGGGTGAGAGGTAGCAACTTGGGTAATTCACAGGTGTCAACCAAAGGACTCACCTTGAAGGAGCCTTTTCTTCTTTTGGACTTGATGCAGATAATAAGAAACTGGACTTTAACTCATATGCCATCATTGGATGAATCTTTGAGGCATATTGGGAGGGAAGCGGATTGTGACTAATAGATGTAGCCGAAGTGGCATTCTAGGACTTCTGTTCCCAGGCATTGTAGCTTCTGCTTTTGGGATCCAGTTGCCATGAAAAGGAGCTCAGGATAGACTACTAAATCATGAGAAGTCACATGGTGAGTGAAAGGTTCCTCCAGCCTCCAGTCATCCTGGACACTTTGGCTGAGTTACCAGGTGTGTCAGGGCAGCAATCTTTGTTGTTCCAGCCTCAGCAGGGCTCTAAGCTGAGTGCAGCTACAAGTGTGACCTCAGCTGACACCATGAAGAGCAGAGTCAAGTTGCCTCCACCAAACCCTGCCCAAATTGCAAAATCATGAGCAAATAAATGGTGGCAGTTGTTTTAAACCACAGAGACAGCTGATACTAGCTAGCACAAGAAAGTGGTGGCGTTGTCATATTCTGTACCACAAGCCGCAGGCCCTAAAAGATCTGTTCCCCTGCCTGCTGTTTTGACCTCAATCTTGGATTATTCCCTGTGTTAGCTCAGGCTGCCATAACAAAATACCATGGACTAGGTGGCTTAAACAACAGAAATTTATTTTCTCATGCTTCTAGAGGCTGGAAAGTCCAAGATCAAGTTTCTGGCAATGTTTGTGTTCTGGTGAGGGCTCTCTTCTTTCTTGCAGCTTCCTGATATCTCTTCATATAAAGGCACCAATCTCATCATGAGAGCCACACTCCCATTACCTCATCTAAGCCTAACTGCCATCCCAGTGCCCCCATTTCTAAATACCTTCACATTGGTGGTTAGGGCTTCAACATACGAATTTGGGGAGGGATATCGTTTATTCCACAACATCCCCTCTCTTATTTTGCCCGGTAATACTGACCCTTCTGTTTCTCAGACATGACAAGCTCATTCATACCTTGGGTTGTGCGATTGTTGTTCCCTTTGTAGAATACTGTGCCTTATAATCATTGGTGCCTTATGATCACTCATTCAGAAAACAAATGTTTGTGTTGTTGTTGTTGTTGTTGTTTCATATATTTATTGAAGACCCACGAAATGCAAGGTACTTTTTTTTTTTTTTGAGTTGGAGTCTCACTCTGTTGCGCAGACTGGAGCGCAGTGGCCACTCCCGGCCACTGCAGCCTCGACCTGCTGGGCTCCGGCGATCCTTCTGCCTCCTTCTAAGTAGCTGGAATTATAGGTGCGCACTACCATGCCCGGCTAATTTTTTGATTTATTGTAGAGATGAGGTCTCGCCAAGTTGCCCAGGTGGGTCTCAAACCCACGGGCTCAGGCAATCCACTCACCTCAGCCTCCCAAAGCACAGGAATACAGGCTGAGCCACCGAGCCCGGCTTGCAAGGTACTTTGTTAAACTAGTTACATTATCTAGATTTTTTAAAACAAAAACTGGGTCTTATTATGTTGCCCAGGTTGGTCTCAAACTCCTGACCTCAAGCGATCCTTCTGCCGTGACCTTCCAAAGTGCTGGGGTTATAGGCATGAGCCACTGTATCTGGCCAGCAAATGTTATTAATATTTCCTCAGATAAGCCTTCTGACACTGCTCAATGTGAAACATGTCACCTAGACACTAAGACATCAACCTGTGGTACTTCCTTCACAGAATTTATGGCTCTCTAAAAAGATCTTGTTCATTTAGTTGCTTGTTTGTTTGCCCATCCCCTACCATGTAATGTCCACAACTGTACCCTATCTATTACTCTTATGGTTGTATCTCTGGCATCTAGAATAGTTCCCAGTATAGGAGTTGTACATTTTTTTTTAATTTAATGAATAACTTACAACACATCTACATTATAGAACTAATAAATGATATATCATATATTTGATTCCAGTCACCAAGCACTTATTTTACCAAATACTAGTTCATTAGGAATTAAAGACGGATCAGACACGTCCGCTGGCTCTCCAACTCCCCACCCCAGGATGTGTATTGTGTATTGAGTAGGGTAGAACATAAACACTTTCACATGGTGAGACACATGCACTATTGGAAGTGTGCTTGAGAAGGCTGGAAATTCAGGTTAGGGAGCAATTAATTCTGCCTGGAGGGAGAGGGAGAAGCAAGTCATGGAATCTCACATTTTAGTTGCTCCTTGTAGAATGAGCAGCAATTGGGCAGGAAGGTGAAGGGCAAGATCCCACACAAAAGAGGTACATGGTGTCCATCGACATGAATGGATGAGCAAAACACGGCACAGTGTCTGCAGGGATTGGTTCCAGGACCCCCGTGGATACCCACATCCACAGGTGCTCAAGGTATAGAGTGGTGCAGTATTCACACGTGACCCACACACAACCTCTTGTGTACTTTAAGTCACCAGTAGAGTACTTATACAATGTAAATGCTATGTAACTAGTTGTTATACTGTCTTGTTTTTAAAATGTGTGTTCTTTTGTATTTGTATTTGTATTTTTTTGAGTCAGAGTCTCACTCTGTTGCCCAGGCTGCGGTGCTGTGGCATGCTCATGGCCACCGCAGTCTCTTACCTGTTGGGCTCAGGTGATCCTTCCACCTCAGCCCTCGGAGTAGCTGGAACCACAGGCACGTGCCACCATGCCCAGCTACTTATTTATTTATTTATTGTAGAGGGGAGGTTTCGCCATGTTACTCAGGCTGGTCTTGAACCCCTGGGTTCAGGCAATCCTCTCGTCTCCACCTCCCAAAGTGCTGGGATTACAGGCTTGAGTCACCGTACCCGGCCTATTTTCAATTTTTGAAGATTATTTTTGATTCTCGGTTGGTTGAATTTGTGGATACAGCATTTATAGATCCAGTGAACTGCAGACCAATTGTATATACATACAACAGAATATTGTTTATTCTTTTTTCTAGAGATGGAGTCTCACTAAGTTGTCCAGGCTGGTCTTGAACTCTTGGACTCGAGTGATCCTCCCGCCTCAGCTTCCCAAGTAGCTGTGACTATAGGCGCATGCCATCGCATGTGGCTCTGAATATTATTTATTATAAAAAAGGAAGAAAATTCAGATGCATGCTGCAACACAGATGAACCTTGAGGACATTATGCTATATGAAATAAGCCAGTCACAAAAGGACAAATACTGTACGATCTCCTTTATATGAAGTATGTAGAGTAGTCAGATTCCTAGACCGAAAGTAGAATGGAGGTTGCCAGGGTCTGGGAGAGGGGAAAAATAAAGAGTTATTGCTTACTGGGTACTGGGTATCGAGTGTTTTTTTAATGAGTACTTGGTTTTACAAGATGAAAAGAGTTATGAAGATAGATGGAGATGATGACTGCACGATATTATGAATGTATTTAATAACACCGAACTTGTATACTTTAACATGGTCAAGATGGAAACTTTTATGTGTATTTTGCCACCGTAAAAAGTTGAAAAATAACACAACTAGCATGAAAAAAAATATATAAGTGGTGTGGTGGCCTGAATGCAGGGAGGGGTGGAAAGGAGGGAGGGCAGGCAACAGATAAAGCTGGATGGAAGAACAGAACTAGGTTACAAAGGGCCTGCGTGTCATAATGGCATTTGCCCTTTATCCCGTAGGCATTGTGGGAATGAGAGCAACGTCCGCTTTGGCAGAGTCTTAACTCTGAATGTCAAAGACTCGTGTCTCCACTGCTGTGGTGTTAGAACCAACCAGGATTACAAACTTCCAAAGTCTACACCACCAGGGCAGAGGAAGTGGAAATTCCTTTGGGTGGCGAAGGCCATCAGGAGGTCAGGAGCAGTGCCACCCTTAGGATCCGTCATTGCCTCATCTTCATTCTACCCTTCTCACCACAGACACCTTGGAGGCATGAGGGGATGTAGAGGGAAGGGAGGTGGCAGGTGCAGAGATTTACTCGCCTGTGACAAGATGAGGGTCTTTCCATTCTTCTCTCTCCTCCATACTCAATACCATGGGCTTGTGCTGAGGTGGGAGGAACAGAATGATGAGTGAGAAACAGGAAAGGGAAGACCCCTTTCTCTCTCTCTCTCCCCTTCTGCCACCGAAGGTCCTGTTTCCGACTAGAAATGGGAGAGGTGGCGGGTGTGGTGATGCAGTAGACGTCCCTAGCTAAACTCAGACCTAGTATTATGCAGGGATGGTTCTGCGACAGCCAAGAGCAGGAAGAGGCAAAGAGTGTGTGTGTGTGTGTGTGTGTGTGTGTGTGTGTGTGTACACCTTCAGTGCTATAGAGCTAGGGAAAGGGAATCTTCCAGAATCCCCCAGCAGGGGATGGGGTACGAGGTCAGCACAGATGAACATTCTGCTGTCAGTACATAACAGGAACCTCCTCACCCATGGAGGCCCAGCAGACATCAAGGTGGGCTGCCTGGCGGAAGTGCATTGTTTTGTCTACTAAGGGGACTTCTGGGCTTGGTGCCAAGTGCGAGGGGCCCCACAGGAGTGGTTTTGGCCTTTGGCGGAAAGAATAGCTACCAACAGCAGAACCAAGAGGGTGTCCAGTAGAGGAGAGCATGCTAGTCATGCTAGTAAGCCTGCCTTAAAAAAAATTTTTTTTTAAAATCAAGAAGCTTAGAGGATATATTTCTAACTTGCTCTTAAAGTTTTTGCCAGCCTTCTAGAAAAGTTCTACTTTTATGCACTGCTTTTCCAAAACAACACACCAAAAAGTTTTTGGATGGCAAACTTGCCATTTTTTTTTTTTTACTAAGAACCAATTCTGTCATTATTAGAAGCAACTGTTTAAATTTAATTTTTAATGGTCAGTTTAATTATTAAAACCTGATTCATGAACAGCATTTAAAGCAAAAATAATGCTTGCATATACTTCTAAAGATTCAAAATATAAAAACTATTCATCTGGTCATATAACACCAGTATTTTTTTTTATAGAATTGAAGCATTAACGTTTCAATTCTATAAAACACGTTTTCATCATAATCCAGGTATCTCATTGTCACTTGATTGTCAGAGTCAATGGCAAAATAATTCCCCCCTATAGCCTTGCTCAATGAATTTTGTATGTATCTTCCCTCCCCAGACCAAGGACAAGTTGGGGAAAATGGTGATAAAAACTTCACAGAGTCACAAGTGACTAAACAG
This sequence comes from Tarsius wallacei, assembly GCA_963574415.1. NCBI lineage: Eukaryota > Metazoa > Chordata > Mammalia > Primates > Tarsiidae > Tarsius > Tarsius wallacei. The sequence goes on along the minus strand of CAUYQG010149760.1, from coordinate 2,860 downwards.
TAAGCTGCAGCATTCTTCTGTCTCACTGCTATCCCTGTAGAATTTACTGTGAATTAAGGCAGACTTGTGTGCTGACCCTAAAAATGTATCTCATAAAAATATCATCTATTCAATCATATAGTGAGTTATAAGTAAGCTTATCAATCGATTTTTAAATGTTAAGCATTATATTTACTGTTAATTTTTGCCATATTAGCAAATAATGTCTATTAAAAAGAATGTTCTGGGCTGGGCGTGGTGGCTCAAGCCTGTAATCCCAGCACTTTGGGAGGCTGAGATGAGGGGATTGCCTGAGCCCACAGGTTCGAGAACACCCTGGGCAACTTTGCGAGACCTCATCTCTACAAGAAACCAAAATTAGCCGGGTATGGTAGCATGTGCCTGTAGTTCTGGCTACTTGGAAGGCTGAAGGATCCGGCCACTTGAGGCGGAAGGATCGCCTGAACCCAACAGGTCAACACCGGGGTGGCCAGGAGCATGCCACTGCACTTCAACCTGGGCGATGGAGTGAAACTCCAACTAAAAAAAACAATAAAAAAAAAATAAATGTTTGTAAATCTGTCCTGGCTTCCAAAATCTGGAGGAAGAAAGTTCTAGAAGGGTATTCCTGTGCGTCATCCATAAAAATAGCTCTACTCACAGGTATATGGTTCATTCGTCTATATATCACCTACTTAATGAACAGAACTGTGGTCGCTATTCTGAGACGTTTAGGTGTGTAAGTATATATTTACATGCATGCATGTAGAATGACTCTTTAAGTATATGTTCTCGCCTACTAGTTATAATCCTTTTAAGGGCAGGTTCAATGTTTGCTTTATCTTTATACATCTGCCTGGTTTTAGCCCAGTTCCTTGATTGTCGTAACTACCAAGTGGATATCTGTGGGCCGGCATCTGGTCTGTTGGGAGTAAGATGATCATAGAAGCAACGGTGTTGGACAAGTTTTGCTGAAACATATCCATCCTTTAATGTATAAACTCTGTTCTCTTCCAGAGTGGATTTCCAACATTAAATATCGATGAAGACTATGAGCTTTCTTTTATTTTCTCTCTGATGAGTAGGCTTGCTAGATGGAACACTTTAGGCTGAGAACGACACATGACTTCATGACATTCTCTGCCCGCAATGCCTATAGTCCCAGCCCATTCAGTTTATATAGTCCTGGCTGCGAACATCATCTGAGGTTACAATATCGTCCAGGTGTCTCACGTCACCACTTTCCATTCTCTCTGGCTTCTGGAGTCTCATTTTAGCCTTGGGGTCATGCGGCATGGCATGTCCATAACGTCACTTTAGAGACAGTTACTGGTTTGCCCCTACTGTCCAGTGACCCCACTCCAACACCAAGTATCACGTGATGTGCGTGTGATTTAGAATAAGAGGAACTGAGCAGAGGGCTTTGCCTGCTGTAAATGTTTCAAGCAGAACATGTGAGCAAGGCAGTTTCTCTGTGTCCAGTGACAAATTTCGACATAATACCCATGTAGCTGTAACCTGCATCACATTTTCCTTAGAATAAGTGATAATAAAAGAGAACCCCCACAAATATCAAGAGCTCCAATTATCCTATAAATCCTCCTACAGTTTCATCCTGATTGCCATCCAAGCAGTGGAAGCTGGGCACTTAGCAACCCATTTTTCCAGCCAGAGACATTGCTTTAGGATAGTCATTTTCATTGTAATGCTATTCAGTTCCACACACATAAATGTAAAGAAGGAAATACAGAAATAGAATCAGAGGGACAAGGAAAGAAAGCAGTGGAACAAAATACTTTTTAAGAGCTACATGGACTTTATGGAATTTCCTTTCTAAATAATCCTCAGGATCATCAAAAATAGGTCCTGGCTGCTGTTCTTGGTCCTGCAAAATTCTAGGTCTCGTACCCGTTCTGACTTAGACACCAAGCTGGTGGGGAGGAGTGCTTAGGGCAGGGGTCCCTCCCAGAGCAGCTGCACAGAAGCTTCGCAAGCCTACATTTGCCAGTCCCCGTGAGCCAGTTGCCAGGTTTCTGGAGCGTTAGAATAGTAAACAGTTGTGTCTCAGAAACAGAGAGAGGGTTATCCACAACTTCACATGCTAAATTTAAATTTAATAAAACTCTTTCCTAACAACCAAGATCTCTGATTTTCTTCAGGGGTGGAGGTGAGGGTGAGGAGAGATCGGTCTTCAGGGGATTGGGGAAGGGACCAGCATGTAGCTTTTGAAAAAGGTCCTTGGACACCCGATCTTGCAAGACTGCCATTAAAAAGAAAGAGAGAGAAAGATCCTTGGCCTGGCGCAGTGCTCAAGCCTGTAATCCCAGCACTTTGGGAGGCCGAGGTGAGTGGATTGCCTGAGCCCACAGGTTCGAGAACAGCCCAGGCAACTTGGCAAGACTTCATTTGTACAATAAAATAAATAAATAAATAAAAATAATTAGCTGGGCATGGTAGCGTGTGCCTGTAGCGCTGGCTACTTGTAACACTGAGGTGGAAGGATTGCCAGGGCCCAGCAGGTCAGTGCTGGGATGGCCACGAACGTGCCACTGCACTCCAGCTTGGGCAACGGAGTGAGACTCCAACTCAAAAAAAAAAAAAAGGAAAGAAAAAACAAAGGTCCTCAGGTGATTCTGTTTCCTGCCTCCAAATCTTTGCGTCTCATCAGACAATCTCTGGCATAGAGTTTGGACACTGATGGAGGAACTCTCTAGCTCTTTTCTGCAATTTGTCCGCAATGCTCCTGGCATTTCAAAAAGGAACCTATGGCTGGGTGTGATGGCTTACACCTGTAATCTCAGCCCTTTGAGAGGCCGAGGCAGGAGGAGTGCTTGAATCTAGGAGTTCAAGACCAGCCAGAGCATCATAGTGAGACTTGGTC